>JAOXNG010000052.1:15209316-15222044 GCA_028566535.1 Scolopax minor | reverse complement strand
GAGGTTCCTACTGTGAGCTCACCAGTGATTAAACAGAAAAGTAACAACTAGACAGTATCTCTTGTCAGTTTCTGCTTCGTTTGAAATAATTTACCAGGAAAAGCAAGGAGACATATTAACACCAGCCAGGTTTTTGAAAAGTACTAGGAAGTGTACTATGAATTATGGCCTGGCTGTAAACAACAGACTGAAAATCAGTGGGACACATAAAGACTACCCCCGTGCAGGAAACAATGTCAAAACAAACAAAACATACAACACAACCTGAAGGTCTTTAACATCCACAGCCTGAAACAATACTGTTTGGGTCTGACAAGAAAATTCTAGAATTGATGATAATTACGCCAGTAAAATTGTCCTTTTGAAGAAAGCGGAAATTCTGTACTAAATGCTCAGTGATCCAAGCAGGCTGTACACAGACAGCTTAGATCAGGCACTAAGGCTCAACGCACACAAATGGAATAATTTTTGGCTTCTCCCATCCATTAGTTTTTCCTACATATATGCAGATTGCACAAGCGTAGGCCCAGTGGTTCTCAGTAACATTTCGCCAAGAACAGCATTTTACACACCAGAAACTGCAAACTCCAGACTAATTCAGCAAAAAGCAAGAGGAGCATCTATATAAGAATAACTTTCAGATAAAGAGATCTACAAATTCAGATTTTTCACATCTGCTTCACATAATGCTTAACTAACATGAACGGTTACACTGTATACATCTCCCCACACAATTGAAACTAAGGAGAGCTGCATGTCAACACAATGTTAATCCAAATAAATAGTATCTGTGGAAACGTATTAACTACTGAGATATTGATTTCTTTAAGAGTGCCATGAGCATCTGCTATTTTATTAGGCTTGGACGTGGACTTTGGAGACTAATTTCAGTAGAAATATTTCCAGCTAGAGTGACCCAGACCTGACAAAGTGGCAGTTCACTAACATATCCTACCATGTAGTAAAAATAGACTTTATTAGAAAGAATTATAACGTTTAAGGTTAAATTTTGGCTGTCTCCAAATATAGAGTATACTTACATTCTGGTTTGTGTACCAGTACAAGGAGGAATCCTTCAGAATAAACCAGTACTTTTTCCATTTCTGTGTGAAATAACCTTTGGCATCCTTCTTCTTCCACAGCCAGCCTTCACAGTCTCCGTGCCCCAAGTCTTTGCAGGAAATCCGTCTTCTGCTCCCACTCGTTAGAGAGCTCCCTGAGAAGGTGACAATAGTGTGAGACACCTCACTGAATGAAAGAACTGTTCTTCTCAACATAAACACACTAATTTTTAATGATGATCCAATTCAAAATCTTCAAGCAAAAATCCTCTGCAGTTTCAGGGAGAGGAGATTGAATGAACATTTTCAAATTCCACATTGCTCTGCAATTTTGGCTTCAGCATGAATACAAAATAAAAAGGGCCTGTTTTATGTAATGGATTATTTAATCTCTAGAGGGTTCATTCCTCTTAGAGCTGCATTTTTATCTGATTAAGATGGACATCATCCTACCAAAGTAAAACTGTATTCATTTAGCCCTCAATTTGAAACTCAGAGCACAATATCATCTATCTACAGATGTAAACACTACTACTTCCATATATCTACTTTTTACTACTTTTAGCAATAGAAGGCCTGTCAAATTCTGGGCATTTTTAACTCAATTTTTATAGTCAATATTTATAGTCAATAAAAAAGAAAGATCATCCACTTCCATAAAAATGCACTTGCTTACATTTCTTCTGTCATGAATTTAGCTGAAAATAGTATTTTAACTTTACTGCATCCTGTTTAAAGGCAAAGCACCAGGAAAGGGTGGGGTTTGTGTCATTGTTACTCCAATACATCCTAATTGAAAGACTTAAAATTTTACTGTGCTTTGTAAATATCAATAAGAACAGGGTGGTTTTTTGATTAACTATGGTGTAGTTTTTCCTGAAAAAGACTGTATGAAATTTCCTTAAAATATTCAACATTTTTCTGTGAAAAATCAAGTTTATGTTGCTACAAGAATTGTATTTGTCCTACAGCTGTGAAACAGTAAAGAAATTTAGATAACATCAAATGACCATCTTTTTTCTGCAACATTCCACAACCAAGTTCTTAAAGCTTTGCTCTTTTTAGAATCATATACTATGCTGTGTCCTGGTCAGGTTTAGAAGGAATTAAAATTGTACACTATAATAAAAGGAAAATTTTCATAGAAAGGAGACTAAACCAGTAAACAGTATAAAAAGAGCAGAGCTCACTGGCCATATACTTTCATATGGCTTTATTACGCTGTAACTATTTTTCATATATTCATTGGTTTAACACTCTCAAATAGGTCATGAATAAATAAATAAAAAAAGAGCAGAAGGAAACAGCAAAGTATTCCCTTTTTTCTGCTTAAGTCAGAGGAAATTGCACCACTGAGTCTAGCAATATTATGCCTTGCAACACAATTATTTGATATTTTACTTTGGTGCTTACTATCAAATTTAGAAATATTTGAATTAAGTTGAACTTTGACATTTGATCCAGATCACTTATTTTCAAAATCTCATTTTCTAGTTTCAAAATGTTAACTCAAATAAGTTACCTTTTGACCATTTTCTGCTTCTTACCCTGAGGGAAGCGTAGTGGAATGACTGTAAGGAAAAGAAAATAATTATGAAAAAACCAATGCAGTAACAGTAGTAACATAAAGCAGCAGGCATTCACTGCCATCTCCATGGTTGTCTTATGGTTAGTTATCATAGAATCAATTATCACAGGATCTCATTTTTGTCATTTAGAAATAAAAGTGAGGAAGAGGGAGTTGTTTTGCACATGCACAGACCTATTTGTAACCCTTCTGCAAATTAGCCAGTTTACAGTGTTGAACAGCATGAACATTTTCTAGTGAGTTGCACAAATCAGCAATTCTTACTTCTGAGAGAGCCGCCTTGGAGAAAACCAGCTTTGTGTGTTCTGTTTATCTCAGACTGTTCTCCCAGTCAGTCACAGTATATGAATAACTCACAAAAATATTGTAATTCTGACAGGTGACAAGCTCTGTAAGTGTTTATGCATTGTATCACCGTAAGACACCAGAGATTCTCCATTTACTGGATAGCTGCAAATTTATCTCTTTGTTTTGAGTGCTAGAGAAGACAAAGATTAATGCTTGCTCCTGTGCTACAGGAACTGTAGTAAAAAAACAGACAGAAAATGAAAAAAATAAACTCAGTCTATGAGAAAGTATTAAAGATGGCCAGCAACACTTTTTTTTATTTGATGTATTGTTATCCACAGCACTGGTCAGACATATTGTGCCAACTGGAGTTCTGTGGTGACTGTGACTGAAACAATCCGTTCTGTGCTCCTCTTTCTGTATAAAAACACATTCGGACAGAGCAGGTATCTGTTACCAAAAAAGAGATCACCAAATTTTTCCACAATTGAGGCTATAAAATACTGCAACGAATAAGCCGATATAATTAAATTAGAGTTTTCATATGTGATTAAATGTAAAGAACTGCAATAAAAATGGAATAAATGGAGGATATACACATTAGGATAGTCGCTGGAAACCGGTATGCGTCATTCAACAGAAAAGTTCTAAAAATAATGAAAATACAAGCACAACAAATCAAGGAGAACTAAAAATATTAGCTCTTTTAAAAACAGAAGTCAATTAGTCTTACCATGTTGTGTTTATGCACACATACAGTGTATTCAAAGCAAGAAAACTGGAGAAAGTGAAAGGTTTGCAATACCTTGGGAATCAGTACTTAATTAGCGCTGCTAACTTACAAATTCAAGCTTCAGATTCTGAGAGATAAAAGAACCACTATACAATTAACTTTGTGGTAAACACTGTAAGAAAACAGCCAGAACTTGCAGCTTCAAAATGACACAGAGTTGCTACAGGAAACAGATAGATGGATGGGAGAATATGCTGTGGTCGCCAGCGTTCAAGTTCTCATCTCAAAACCACAAAGCACAGTAGAATGTTAACCAAAACACAGAGCTTCCACTCCTGGCACGACAAGAAGCACACCACGGAAAAAAAAAAGCAATCAAGTTGAATTTGTGTCATATGAAGCTAAATTAATGAGACCTCAACATAACCACAGTGTAGTAGCAGGAGTGCTGTCACAGAATCACCAAATGAAAAGTTATACTCTGTTTAAAAAATGTGCTGGAGATTGGAGATTCAGTCACCTCTCAGGATGAAGGGAACCATCCCCATTAATGCAAAACTGGCTGAATTTATTATATAATTTTGAGCCTTAGAAGTTTTTAAGGAAAACCATTAACAAGTTTCAAACCCAACCATCAGTGCATTCACTAGCAACATACACAAATCATAAGGACATAGTGCTGATTTCCTCACATTATATGTATGAGATGATTTGCAGTCCCAGGATCCCTGGGAACAGCCACAAGTCCCAGTGTTTTCCAGGGGAGGCAGCAGGCAAGGTAGGGATCAGCAGAGGCAACCTATCAGCAATCAGCTTTTTGCAAACTGCAGAAAATCTAGTCATCTATCTATGTTATCTATCTTCCAATACTGTCACTGGTTATTAGCCTCACTTTGTAAATATTTGGGACGCAGAATGACATCTGGTAACTTTCAGTTAGCACCTACTTCAAGAAAAAAGTGCCAAGTCAGAATGAAGAAAATGCATTCTATAAAAATGAAGCTATATAGGAAAGATTTGTTAAAATACTAAAAAATAATGTCTGGATATTTTCCATTGAAGACCCTCATCATTGGTACCATAAAAATCTTTAAAAATCCTTATCCTGTATCTCTCCATCATAGTATTTACACTACTTACTTTTAGAGATTTTAAAATTGTCTCTTCTTCAGGGGCAACCTTCCCTCCAGAGTTCCCTTCCAATCTAGACATTTTTTATGATTCTCTTCCCAAACTACTACATACCTCAGAACACACACTAAGGTTCCTACTACACTTAACTAAAATTACTGCATATGCACTGACCTGCTGTGGCTGCAATAGCTACTTTTCTGAATATGGAAATTATTGCTAGCTTTTTATTTCAGGATGCTTCATAATACAGATGAATTTCAAGGTTTGTGATCTTAAGTACCTTTTAAAAATACATAATGAATTGAACTGTTGAGGAGTTTTTTGGTTTTTTATAGTATATTAATAAATCCTTACCTTCCTCATGGATGTGCTTCCTTGACGGTCAATGGCAGAACTAGCATATCTAGGACAGAGAGGAAGAAAGATGTCAAGAAACTACCAAAAAAAAGAATCATAATCTTAATAAGCAGTGCATATGTAGATACACTCTATGCATTTCCAAATGTATATTTACAGGTGTAATCATGTTTCAAAGCACTTAAAATGTAAGACCCTTTGAAAACTTAACCACTGTTTTCAACAATCAGTGCTAATATTATTCTGAAACCCATTCTTAATATTCTGACTCAAGAACATAAATAATTTGAGAGTATCTCGTTCTGATTCAGTCACCGGCCTCAAAATTTTCAACTCTGACCAGCTAAAATGCAAAAGCAACCAATACAACTCCTCCCTCCCAGGGACTAGACTCTTAAGACACATAAAACACTGGTTCTTTGTAGTAGGGCTATCTCTTGCTTTCACATTTCTTTCAGCATCAACAACATTTAACACAAGTATAGTGGATTCCTAGTGTCCAAACTAAAATGGGAAAGAAAAAGTATTTTTAAACATGAAAAAATACCAATTACTAATTTGGCAATTTTGTTTAAGAGTAATTTCAATTTTAAAATGTAACATATTTTATATCTATATCTATATATAAAACATACATATTTGAACTCATATTCTAACCTTTAGGAAAGGGTCATAAGCGTTCCATATCTTGCAGAGTTGGTTCTTTTGCAGAACAGAATCATTACAGAACCAAATCAAGGACAACCCGAATTGCTTAGTATGTGTCTTCCTTAAAGTTTTTGGCTACCTTAACTTCAGCAATATGTAAGCACATGTATAAACACCCAGACATTAATACGTGTGTAACTATCAGGCGAAATTTGACATGACTGTCAGATATGTTTGCCAGGTACAGAGAAAGTCTAGTATCTTCTTTTGTTTCTTTTGTTCTGTTCTTTCCCCACCACCTCCTCTTTTAAATTCTGAAAGCACTTAAAAACAGGAAATTCATAAAGACCACAGCCATTCAGCAGCCAAAGAGAAAATTTAGATCATCAGAAAAACAGTAATACTTTTGCAGCACAGATATCCAAACGGAATCCTCTTGGCTAGCAAACAAGGAATGTGATGGCTACATTTGTTATTGGAAGCAAGTGTGGTGACTATTTTCTGTGGGCCCAGAAAAAAATCCTGATGTGAAGAATAGAAACTCTTAGTAACAAAATGAACACCAAGTAAACTTTCCCAAACTAACTTCTGGGAGGGCTCCAACTGCTGCTACAGTTTAGGCATTAGGCTTTTGAACATCAATATCCCTGTATTAAGGAAACGGGCGGAGTGCTCCCTTTGCAGAGCGCAGTTCGGACTTCTAAAGCCCTGGAGAAGGTCCAGGCAGTTTCAATTTCCAAAGATGTGATTAGTGTCCTGGCACAATGGTACCACAAAACATTTTAGGCTAGAAAGGGAAAAGCCTGAGAGAGTCCCTGTTCAGTAGGCCTGGTTGTGAATTTTTCATTTATTAAGGGGACATTTTCTGAATACCTTTCTTATATAGGCAATACGTATACAATAATTTGTTTCTACATTGTTATTAGCAGTTGTATCCTAAATCCTTTTGAAACACCACAATAGGGAAGGCTGTTAGGTGGGTGCAGACCTAAAATATTTCACAGCATACAGTTCTGATTCATTAGCATTAAAGAGGACAGAAGGAAATGGAGGAGAAACTTGTCTGTCTCTTGAGGCAACCAAGGGCAATGCTATGGAGGTTTATGAACTCAGGATTGTTCTGAAGAGAGGAAATAGGGAATAACTATTCAATATCTCTTTGAATAAAGGAGCTATGTAAGTTATATAAAAGGAGCAGCTAGTTTCCTTTGTTTTGAATTTTTATTCATTAACACACAATTAAATATTTTGGCATTCACAGCATCCTGTAACAAAGAGTTCCATAACATTTTGTTACAGGATGCCATGGATACCAAAAAATTTACACAGACTTTAACATGCAAACACGCTGTCTATAGTATACGTGAGCTTTCTCTTGGAGTTCTTTAAAGGCTAGAGAACAAAGCAGGGAAGCATCACCAGAAGCCTTTTCTTATACAATTACAAACAGAACTGACCATTGATGGAAAAACAGGACACTGAACTAGGGTCAACTCTGTCTGATCTAGCATAGAAATTCTTAGACACACAATTTTCCCTCATGCTTTCAAAAAGTAAGAAAAAGGAGAAGTAGGAAAACCATAAAAATGTAAATGTTTTTGTGTATGTTGTATAAATAGAAAAGGAGTAAGAAGTATGTTCTATAAATAGAAAAGGAATAGCAAGAAATGTAAAGGAATCGAGGGTGAAAATTAAAAAGGAATAAAAGGGTTTTGGACATTTTAAACACATTCCCAGATTATGTTGGCCATAATCATAACATATATCTTACGTCAGCAAGACAGGAAGTAGCATTTTCCAAGTAGATGATTTCCATTGTTACAAGAAAACAAATTTACCATTAGAAACAATTCCTGCATTGTCAATTAAAAGCATTTATTGGGCCTGAGTCAAAGGAAGTTTCCAGACAGCATAGGTGGGATGCACAACATTAAATTAAAACCATAAAGGTTAACACACAAGACTTAAAAGTTCTGCGCTGTCTGTAGATTACAAGGATTGAAAGAGAGATCTGAAAAACAAAAAAGTTCAACTTAAAACATTTGGTAAAGGAATGGACAGACACCCAAAATCTGCTGCAAGGCAGATTTTATCATTAATGCTCCATTTCTGTCTGTCCATGAGAATGCAATAAATGCACTTCAATCCTGCTGGGCATTTCGCCCCTGATTTCTGGTCTGGTTCTTTAATCATGGCTTTGACCCATCTGGAAAGTGTCAGTTTCAATGCTTCCATCCTTTCTCTCAGCCAATATACAAGATGAATAATACATCTGTGTTTTTCACTGAAATGTCCTTAGTCAAGTTTTATTTGCTTCCATGCAAACACAATATTGTGTGTCTTTACAGTAATCACAGACTCTTACCAGCAAAAATGTTGTAAAGCTGTCTTTACAGTCTACAGTCTGCAATCAGACTTTTGATAGCTCTTCAAAATCTGACATCTTATAAAAGGTCAGAAATAGTTGTTCTAAGGTAAAATTAACTTAATGTTTTTATTTGGGAACGGTTTTCAACAGTCTGCAGGAGTTTTTTTCTGATTTTTAAAAATATTTTATGTCTATCAAATACTCCTCCCCAAATGTAATTATTCCTCAAATATTCAGATCTACAGATCACAGAAATTCTGATCTTTCATTCTCTTTGGACAAGTAAATTCCCTGTGTGAAAATGACAGAACCAATTCATTTAGACATAGAGGAACTCTAGTATATTGTTTATTCTGTCTTAAATACTTTGTATTGTATCTGCTTGAGTTATACTTCACCTTTCTTTTTAGGAAAACAGTTGTTGCAGAAATGAAAGGGAAAAGAATAACAGAAGCGGGTGGGGGAGGGGGGAAGGCATGTGCAGTGATATGATTATAATGGCCTGAACTGTTATTTCTTAAATCAATTGAAACATTTGATCTTCTAATTAAACACTTGTTTCCTTGTTCATACAAGTACTGTTTTTGAAACAAATTGCAAAATCTAGAAAAAGGAGGACCAATCACTTATGAGTAACTTATACCAATTTAAAAAAACCCAACCAATCATACCAAACAACTATTTCAGGATGTTTGCAGAAACATTCATTAGATAATATTACATAAAAAAGGCAAAATACTAAGCAACTAAATGCAAAACTTTAAGTGGAGTTTAGATTTGCAATCAAGTTCATTCTAAAATACTTATTCTATCATACAATTTTCTTCAAACAGATTTCTAAGGCATTTCTATTTGACAGAAATATAACGGACTTTAGCAGTGTCTGTCCTGAGTTGTGACATGCTCTGCCTAGCTGCATGTCATGTACTGGAATTTCCAGGGAGAAGATTGCCACCCTCCTTATCTATTCTTCAGAACTTTGACTAAATTATACGTTGTAAGTAAACTGAAACAAATATAAAAAGGGAAGAAGAATTAGAGAAAAACAGATACAAGCACAAATCAAGGTTAAACACAATCTGTCTCCAGTCTCAGTACTAGAATCGTCCTGACTCAGTGTTCAATCAGAATAATGCTGCTGAACATCGAGCTCAAGTGGAGAGGTTAACAAGAATGAGCTAAATAAAGATGGAAATTGCTTTGACCTAGGTGGAAACAAAACTGAGAGTTTAAAGGAGTCAAGTAGGTGTGGTAAGTTCCAACTTACATCTTGAAGGACATGCAAATCAAATGCAAGTCTAGTGATAAGATTTGTAATCAGGATTTTAAATGAGGAACAGTGTTGTATGATTAGAAAATAGCAATAATGAATGGCTAGAAAACAGAATGGAAAAATCTGGAAGTATGGGGGCTAGCAGAAATACTATATTCTGCTTTCACATATTCAATAAATGCTGTAAGAATCAGAATGTAAAGACATACCTGGTAAAAGATTCCTAAAAAATGCTGAGAATTGTCACCTACCAAATTTTGAGTATGTGAAATCAGCAGAGCAGCTGCACATACCTCTTGTGCTATCAGAGCAGTTATATCCATTTAGGAGCATCACCAGAATTCTAAGTATCCTGCATTTTCTGCTCATACAAAAATTCCTGTTATAGCAAACAGAAGTGACTCGCTATTTCTTCGTGAAAAAAGTATCACTAAGTAAGTGCAACTGTGAATACACCTCAGTGCTGCCACTCATTCCTCTTTTCCTTTTGAGGAATACATTTTCTACCACAGAAAGATAACAACACAGCTTTAATTGTCTCATAAACTCTAGTAAGGAATTGTGTTTCAGCTTGTAAAATTTATATAGTATCTGTTGAAAACAACGACTAATTTTAAACAGCTACATACAATTTAAGCATCCTTTGATCACATAAGCAATGCTCAGAAAGATCAAATAAAGTGGCTCTAACATATTATCAGTGCTCTTAATTATAATATCCCAATTCTCTTTCTGTTACCTTCAGGGTCATTAAATCCATCACTAAATTAAAGTTATAAGAGTATCAGAACAAAATTAAATATCTTATTGGATTCCTATCATTTTGACTTCACCACAGGTGACAGGATACAGATAATAAATCCCAATGAATGAACACAATCTAGAATCAAGAATAATTACTTTGGACGTAGCTTACTTTTAACCTCACCTTTGGTATCTCTAAGAGTTACAATCTATATTGTTGCCTTTTTTTAAGCTCCTACTCTGGCAGCAATGGACAGGATTATAAATTAGAAGTATTAAAAAACTATTATAGTTATAACAAATTGCTAGTAATATTTACCATTGATTAAACAATAGCTTTAGATACTAATAATTTATTCGATTTACATTTATTTGACTAAGCAGAGGAATACAAACTTATCTTTAGACTATTCCAATTTGCATCAATTTTTTAATCTATAAAATTTTCCAGTAGATACAAAAAGAAAAATGTCTTCCAGAATTTACTCTTGGAACAGAGATAACCGAGTGTAAATTACTGGGTAGTGTATTTAATGTTCTGTCATGTACAACATCCTCTGATCTTTCTGACTGCGGACCTATATGGAATGTTCAAGTTTATGTACAGTCCATAAATAAGTCTATTTTGAGAACTTTGCTTTCTAGTTCTCTTTAGGATGGCTCCTCTTTCATAAGGTTACATAAATGTAGGATCTCATGTACACAGCACAGATGATCAAGAGATAATTTCAAAGCTGCTGGTTAAACACAGACAACAGTGAACCCTGCATTTGAAAATCCACCGTTCGTCCCTGCTGCCACCTGGATACTTAGGAGTACCTGGCAATTTGGAAAGCCTGGCTAACAGCCCGATTCATCCACAGCAGCTCTGACCAACAAGAAAATGGCACCCACCATCCTGCTATTTTCTACTTGGCAAATACTTGGGACATGTAAATTTCTAGATGCAAGAGGCAGGCAAAGCTCTTTTCAACCATCATGTCTCACACTCTGAATTACTACAGGGTTAAGGCCACCATAATAAACTTGAGAAGAAAAATTCAACATATTAGAAAATATATTTGTGCAGAAAAGTATTGTACGTTATGTGAAATTTCTTCTTCATGTGAATGGCTGGTTCACAAGAACATATAATTAGGAAATTGGGTTTATCTACCTGGTCACGGGGATGCATTTTTAACCACTTTGCCTGGATTCATGATTTATGTTTAGGTTATTAAACATAAATGGCTTATATATCATATTATTTTCACAACAAGTAAGTTCACGCTTCAAATAAGTTATTGAGTATTTTGTAGTGAGATTTGAAGTCCCTTCTCAGTTCCATGGTGGCTCAACTACAGGCTCAGAATTGAGCTACAGGCTACTCTTTGATCCTTTGAGTATCAGCCAGCTCGCTCAGCTGCATCTCTACTCTTCTGCAGTCACTGTACATGCAAAGTTAATAAAACAAAGTTATTTTCAAAATATTTACTCTTACCTCTCCTTAATCACCACACAAAAAACCAAACAAAACTTCCAAAGTATGCTGCTGTGGACATGTTTGAAACCATTTTTCAAGCATTAGTATTTATAAAGACAAAACATGTTATGAAAAAGAACCTGAGCAGCATGGAAGCTAAATGCCAAGAGTCATAAAAACTTTATTTAACTAGCAATTGTGCAGTGCATGAATGATAGAATTTCTTCTGCCTTCTCTTTCCCTTGCAGGCCTGTGTGGTTAGTGAACCAGGGCAAGATCTTCAAACTCAAGGTCTCTGTAATGATGTCATGATTACATTATGCACGCATGTCTAGAATCCACAGATGTCAAGGTTTTCTATTACTAGAAAAAAACTTCTCCCAAAGTAAAATGAAGATCAAAGAACACAGCAATGCTGCTAAACATATACTCAGACATATGTTTATAAAAAGGGTGCAGCACAGACTACATGTTAAATGTCCACTACCCCTTTCTCATTTGTGAAACAACAACAAATAGGTTAAATTGCCTCCAGTAAAAAGAAAAACAAAACAGCTGCTTCTTCAGGAAACATTTAATATAGCTACACTTCCTAAAACCTCAGAAAGCTCACATATTTAGTGACTCCAGTTCCAATTGCAGAGTGTAATTTCTTTAATCATGACACCTGCTCAGAAGCGAAGCGTCACAACTTGCCTGTGGCTGCCCTACTTTTCTAGTCACAAGACTGCTTATAAATAGAGCTCAGATTTTCGCACTGGTCAGACAGGAACAGAGTTTAATGTGTGAATGGACAGTATTATACAATGAGGTGTGCGGGTGATCTGCAGTGTGGTGAAAGCCTAGCCCTGTGCCTAGTGCTAAGGGCACCCAGCATCATAGAATACCAGATTGGAAGGGACCTCAGGGATCATCTGGTCCAACCTCTCTCGGCAAAAGCATGGTCTAGATAAAATGGCTGAGCCCCCTGTCCAGCCAAATCTTAAAAGGGTCCAATGTTGGGGAATCCACCACTTCCCTGGAGAGATTATTCCAATGGCTGATTGTTCCCATTGTGAAAATTTTCCTCGTG
>JAOXNG010000052.1:15187847-15201901 GCA_028566535.1 Scolopax minor | reverse complement strand
AATGAACAGGCTCTGTGTTTGCAGCTGGGTGCATGGCGTGGCTTACTGGTATGAAAACACACACCTGCTGCTTTGAGGGTTCTTAACTAAAGGTTTAGGGGACTTTGTATTTTTGTGCCATAACTTCAAAGGCCAAGGGGGAAGGTAAATTTAGAGTCCTTCCTTCATCAGAAGCATGCAGCAGTTCCAGGTAACTAGAAAGGGTAAAGTGATGGTGTGGTGTAGCTGAAAGGCTTGCCTAGTGACGTAGCAGAGCAAAATCCTTCTGATCCACTTTAAAGATGTATTCACAGGTTCTGTCTTCAGCCATATTTGGAAAAGAGCTTTACAGCCTCAAGACAGTCACCAGCAAACTCTGCCTTGCTGGGTTTTGCCTTGTCTGCACTCAGGGCACACCAAACATGGCAGGGATGCTGCGGGTCAGAGCTGAGAGGTGTGGGAAGAGGGATGCTTTATGCCAGATGCCAGGGCATAGGAGGGCTGAAGCTTAGGAGATGCAGATTCCTACCCCTGGGACATCTGTAGTGGACATAAGCACCATGTCCTGTTGGCAGCAGAGGGATGAGAGGCTGCTTACTTGAGACAACCAGTGCTGGAAATAGTTTTCTCTTATTCTTCATCTCAGCCTCTATTTGTGCTCACGTAGTGCACATCCCCATCCTGTGCATAGCCCAGCTCCTCGGGGGATATGAGTTGCTTCAGCCCAGGCTCCTTAGCTTTATTTAATTTGTGGTGCAGAGACTCCTGCTTTCAGTCTCTGGCCGGAGTCCCCAGGAGAGCCCGGCAGCATCAGGCAGACAGTGGTGGTTGCTCTGGCTGCCCAGGGAGGATGGTGGCTCAGCAACAGAATTTCCCTGGCAGTGACCTGGGGGACATGCCCTGGTGAGTGGTGCTTGCAGAAGGTGAGTCACCAGCTTGGTAAATCTGTCCCTGCAAAACTTGGGTCACTTTGCAGGGATGACCAGTGACTAAAATAACCTCCGTTCAGCACAGAGCCCTGTAGCCTCACTGGTGCAGCGATCAGCTTTGGTGTGTCCTTAGGTGTTGGGCTACTGAGAAGCTGCAGGAGCTGCACACGTGAAACACAAAGGTCTGCACAGGATAGCAGCAGGATTTTGCAGCTGGAAGAAAACTTGTAAAGAGGCTGAAAAACAGTAAATTATTTATCCCTCTCCTTCCATTTGTGCACAGCTACAGGTATTGTGGGGTCCTCATACTGAATATGGGCTGTAGATGCTGCTAGAATATCAACAGCTGAATCTGTTCTGCATATTAGAAAATTAACATGTAGTTTGGAGCCTGTTCATATTTTATGAAGGCATCCCAGCACCAATTAGAGAGGGATTTGTAGCGATCACTCACTCTGTGCTTATGTTCTTATCAATAGCAGCAAGCTTAGATCCAGATCAGCTATAAAATGAAGTATTTCTTTTTCTTCTTCTTGGAGACTTATGTCTATAGAGAGAGTATTTCTGGAGATTGCTTTTTATCTCTTAAATTACCTCTCAGAGACAGGAAGGAATAGGCAAACATTTGAATGTTCTCAAATGAGGATCTAAATTTGGCTTAATTAAACCATTATTGCATGTTGAATTTAAAGGAAGCTTTGTTGACAAACATACGATGGTCCCCATTACTTGGAAAGGTGCTGCTATAATTATTCCAGCAGCAATCAATTAAAATGCAATTTTTATAATTAAACTTCCACAATCTAAATAAACTCAGGCCCGTAATAGTATTTGTTGTGGTGTGGTAGATTTCAGTGTCAGAAATCTCATGTAAATGCTTTGGGATATTTTTTTTCCCCTGTAGAGCTCAGGATGCTAGCTATGACTATTTTATGTGACTTAGGACAAAGAAATATGGATTTAATGATCAGATGCAGTCCGATTAATACAACATAGGTACTACAAGGAAATATATCTCCTTAGATTTTGTAATAGGAAAAGATGTGATGCAGGCAGATGAATCACAGACCATCAATTCATATTAGATCAAATTGAGGTTAAGGATGCTCAATTTCTGGCAGGGATGCACTGTAGCTTTCTAGTAATCGCACGTCTGTTTAGTGAGGTGTCAGCACCTTATAGAGTTGAGTCCAGCTCTAAGGAGGGTGCTGAAAGGTGAAATCCTGCCAAACAGGAGAGAGTGGGTCCTTGGGGTACATCAGCCTCCTGCATTCAAGGTCTCTCTGCAGAGGGGATGGGGTGGGCACTGGGTGCTTGGCAGTCACAGCTGCTGCTGAAGAAAGTGGGAGCTCATCCCATGTGCTTTCCCCAAGAAGGAAAAGCATTTAAAAGATGATTGATCAGACATTTCCTCAGCTATGGGTGCCAGAAAAGGTCAGGCTGTCTGTCTGCCTTCATAGACCTGGGCACAGAGAGCCTTGTGTTGACCATGGGCCAATATAATCAGCGGGGACATTGATGGGGCTCCACTGTCATTCGGTGAAGGCAACCCTGCCGAGAGGCTGGCAGGGCTTGTCAAGTGTCAGGAAAACGTTTCCCTCAATCTTGTGTGCCCATTTCTCCCCAAAGGGCATGGGGGCACTTATTCTTTGAGTGACTATCTTTATGTATTTTATCTTTGATCCTGTGCTGTGGGAGCTGTCCCCAGGGAGAAAAGCTGAGGCGACGCAATTAGGAAAAATCAGAAGAGGAATAAGGGGAATTTTACACCTGAAAATCTACCTGCTCATCTGGAAAGGATCCCAAATACTCATTGGTGACAAGCCAAAAAAATAAAAAAATCACCAACTGACAGAAGAAGTAAAATTTGGGTTCTGCAGTAGGCGGAAAAGGGATTTGAGAAAAAGAGAGCAACAGAGGCCAGACTTGTCCATTATGTGACAGTCACAGTTTTCACTCACAGCTTATCCTTTCTTCTCTAAAAATAAAGCTTTTTTATGTGAATAGGGATCCTACTAAGCCGGAAACACACAGGTTTTATTTTTTGACTTATTAGCAAGGTAAGAGTGGAAATCTTCCTGTGGCTGCAAGGAAGGCAGCGTGGGGAAGCGTGCTATTCCTTTCCAAAGCTCTAGTGGGAATTTTAGATATGTACGTTTACATTTCCCGTAATAGGGTTAGGGCCCCAAAGGCAACAGTTCTCTGCCAGTGGAAATGGAAACTGTTCTGGTTAGCTTCAGTAACACGTGGAGCTCAGAGCAAACACAAAATCAACATATGCTCCTTAAAGAGGCAATAAGTCAGGGAGACTTTAATATTTTGTAGATCCAAATTCTCAGGGGTGCGGTATTAACACAAGTCTGAAGACAAAGATGCATTTATTTCAACTGCATTCCTTTAAAGAGAGATGGGGTTTTACTTCTTTGCTTTTAGTTGTGTAGAACTGAAATAGGGTAACGTTTTTCCTTGTGAAAAGTGCTGTCTGGTAGAGCATGGGATGTCCTTTGGGAGGTTACAAGGATTCCTGAGGAAGTCAGGTATTAGACAAGATGCAGAGCAGGGGCCGAATTGAGCCTTTAGCAATCCACCATCATCCCAGCAAAAAAACATTTCAAAATAATACCAAACTATTAGAATAATAACAGCATACTATCTGGCAGAAACTGTTCCCTGCTCACCTGCTGAACTGGCCGCTCATTAGCTTACACATTAACGAGTCCCTGGTTGATTTTCTCATGCTGCCCTTTAGCAGTGAGACCCACTTGTTCCCTCTGGGGCATTCTGAAAAAAAAATAAATCACACCACAACACAAAAGAAAAAAAGACAACCCAGCAATGTTATTCTTTTTATTAATGTAGATCAGTTATTTCCCTATTCTCTGCAAATCACACTCTTGCCAACCCTCACCCAGGGTTGCAGTTTGGGAGGAGATGTGCTTATGCATCACAGGATTTGATTGATCCCTTGAGGAAGTACCAGTAAGAGGTAACGAAGAAGCAAGTAACAGCTACAAATTGCCATATCTTGGCTTCTTTAAGAGGGTCTTTTCATTCTTTGATGATGATCAGAGGGCTGGAGGACCTATGCTAAAAGGACAGGCTGAGAGAGTTGGGGTTGTTCAGGCTGGAGAAGAGAAGGCTCAGGGGGAAAACAAATTGCTTTATCCTAGTTACCAAACTAAAAATTTATTTCATCTTACTAAAAGGCTACTTTCATGACTAGTAGACATATGGGAGGCTGGGGAGGCATGAGTCTTGTCATGCTGTCACAGACTATAATTCACAAATTCTCAGAAATTCAGGTCACTGGCACCTATCAGCCTTCTTTAGAGTCAGCTTCACATTTATGTACCTCTAGGGATTTTAATGGATCTGCTTCTGATTTACACAAGTAGAAGTGAAAGGAGAATAAGGCCTATACATCTAACAAGCAGATCTGATGATCCTCTCCCAAAGCAAATCCTGTAGAAACTACTATTTACCTGAAATTTGTATGAATAACTGAAAAAAAAAAATTGTTTCCTTGAATCAGGATTTCATAATGAAAAGAACGATTTAAGTAAAGAAATCGCAAAAAGCAAAGAACACTGAACTGCAGAGATAGCATGAAAACTTTCAGAAGTTATTTTTTGTTTTTTACTAGTGGAAGAGACTAGAATAGTTGATAATGAGTCTAGAATAGTTTGATAATGAGAGTTAATAATCTCAGTGGTCAAATGCAAAATATTCATTCCATCTATGTTTTTCTTCGCTTGCAAAAGATTCTTTTACCTTTATTACAAATACTGTTCTTCTGTAGTCAGATATTGAATTCTGAACAAAAATTATTTATTCATTATCCTAAGCATTTCTTTACATTATGTTTGTTGAAAAGTGAAACAGTAGCCTTGTTGCCAGGGGCTTTACTTGTCTCTCTAGCTCAGTGACCTTGATGATGCTTAACCCATTGAATACACTTGCAAAACTATTATGCTCAGCTGAAAATGAAAGCAGCCTTTGAGGTTTTTCTTCTACTCACTCTTGTTGAGGGAAGAGATAATAGAGACAGGAAATAATCTCATGTAAGCTACACCCATGTACAGTTCAGTGGTAGTCAATTTTTATGCTGAAAAATACAAGATGACAGATGAGAAAATTAACTAAGGACAGAAGAAAAACATCCACTCAGAATTTTTAATTACGTGGTGCATAATGAACACTATGTCAGCACATAGCAGACAACAGAGAAAGCAGCATAATTCTTAAAGTAATGAAGTTCCATTTTTTGGCACTTCTCCAAAAGAGAAGTTCTCCCAGATTATAAATGAGATTTAAAAAGTGTACACAAATATCTAAAGGAAGATTGCCCTCTTGCCAACAAAATTTATCTTATGTAGTAAAGGAAAAAGTAGTCCAAAAGAACAAATCACAAAAATAGATAAAATGTATTTTATGTTGACCAAAGCCTACCTTTATCCTCAATCAGCTCTTTCGGATTAAGGAAAATTGCAGAAATTTAAAGGAAGTTTAATCTGAACATCAAAGGTGTAAAAAAAAAAAAATCTGTAAAAACTCAACAAAAAAGTTCTTTTTTTCTTCAAAAACTATGAGTAAATATTGCATTCCAATAAATGCGTGAGGCTTTTTTGGTCAAAGAAAAACAGCATATTACCTTGTAAATATATCCATGTTCCCCAAAACTCTTTATTTTTTTCTAGAACAGACAAATGATAAGTTTTTTTGCATATTGAGTTTTATGGAATGAGCAATCATTCCATGTTGTATACTAGCAATCTTAATTTTATACAAGATGTATAGCAGCCAAAGCAGATGTCCACTTGAACTATGCACTAAAGTTTAGAGAACAGAATTTTATTTCATCATAGAAAAATGAGAGGGTAAAATTTAATGCCACTTAATAAAAGGTAGAGTGAAGTTTTACACATCACATGAAAAAAAACATAATGCAGTTCTTCCTGAGGGAAAAAAAAAGCATTCAGAGCCCTAATACAGTTGGAAATCCAGTCACATGTGATTATGCTGTAAGACGGTACGTATTTCTGAACTGCAACTTTCTACTGTCACAAAGCACAAACATTTTTTTGCTGGAAAGTTAAGGAGAGTGGGCATTCAGCAGTGATTATGCTGCAGAGGATTCCATGGGAAAAGTTAAGGGAAGTAGAAGAAGGGGAGTGGCTGAAGTTGAAGGGATGTAGCATCAGTCAAGTTACCCAGGTCAGGGAAAAAGAGTGTCAATTCTTTCCCTGTTCCTCGAGGTACAGCCCACACACAACACTGCCCTTTATAGGGCTGGCCTCCTTTTCTGCCATGCAATACTTTCTCTTGTCCTCCAAAACCCCTTCCTCATCCTCTTGCTGGGGTAGGCTGGGAGCTGCTGGGAGGATGAGGAGGGAAGGGCACAGACCAAGGCCTGAGGCAGTGAGTAAAGAGAAAGACTCAGAGCAGAATCTTCAGAGTCTTCCTGCACACTGATGCTTTTGTCAGCAACAACAGGAGATGGTATTTGCATTACAAGGAAGATGAGTTTGCATATTTGTATTTGGTGCATTCTTCTGGATGATAAATATTGAATTATGGCAGCATTAATGTCAGTTGTAGACAATATTTATCAGCAAATGCAGAATCATATCAATCCAAACGGCTGTCAAATTTATCTTCAGACTACATATACAAAATCAGAAATAAAATACTTTTTGTTTTGGTAGCCTAAAGAAATAATAAACAGAAGCCATAAATTCATTTGCTAAATTAATACAATACATTGAATCTTATCTCTATTGTGATTTTTTGCAGTCAAAGGATTCCTCAATGCTTTACAAATTACAATTTAGACATAAGGATACAGTAGGTTAATGAATGCTTCATTTGCTAACTTTCATTAGTAGTTTGTAGTGGTTCATTTGAAGACTGCAGAATAATGTAATTTTAAATATGCTCTAACACAACAAAATTACTTAGGAAAACAGCGTGCATATTTGAATAACAACAGTCTCATATTTGCTTTGCTGTAAAGCATCCTAATATAACTGTCAAAGAATTCCAAGCAAACAAGATAGCCTAAACACTGGGAAGACAGGAGGAATATGTAGCCTGTCTCACAGGTGAACTGCTGAAGTGGGTACCAGAGGCCAGTGCAAATATTTCAGTCCTAACCACTGCAGCACACCCAGTGCAAAATTCCAGGCCTCTCTTGAAATACTGCAGGAATGGAGCCCAAGAGAGGTCTACAACAAATAACGGAGATGCTCGTAGAACCACAGAATGATTTAGGTTGGAAGAGACCTTAAGGATCATGTAGTTCCAAATGCCCTGCCGTGGGCAGGGATATGTCTCCTACCTCAGCTGAGCTTCACAATGTCACAGTGCTCGACACAGACACCTGGATACGCTGCGCTCGGACCCAGATGCAGTATATTATTGTGGGACTAACCTCAACCATTTTTCTCAGTCCCTTCCGGGTCTGAAAAGGTGTGTCTGAAACTGATGTTGGTTTGTGCCGTGCAGATACACAAGCTTAAATTAGGTCTAACCTAGAGAATCTAGACATGGTTTTCACTTTGCACTATAGACAGAGCAGAAAGGGTGTCAAAAGTTCAGATTCAACAATAATTTCACTTCCTTAGTGCAGTGAAACTCACAGGCAAAACACGTCAGTATATGACAGAACTTACTTTACGGAGTAAGTTGCCCAGGACTAAAATCCAACACAAATCCAAAGGCCTTCTTGCTTCTTCTTACTGCAAATAGGTGGCTTTTATAGAAATCAAGGACTAACACTTTTTAGGCATGTTTTCCTGGATTCAGAGTGATCATGAAGTTCTTGATGGCTGAATGAGCGTGGAATTTAAAGATTGTTGACATCATTCATAAATTAATAAAAGACATTCCTTAATATTTTATTTCCCTTTATTTTCCCTTGTACTGTAAAATGCCTTTTCCCTTCTCTGTTTTATAGATTAACGAAGAGTGTAGTTTAGAGAAAAGGGCTGAAAAGCCCTGTAAAGAAATATGTTGTTGGGTGTTGCTACTGACAGATCCATCTCACAGCACTACCTACCTACTTGTCTGTTCAAACCTTCATGTGCACAATTTTGATACAGCACAAATACAAAAAAAATCTTATCTTATGATCAGTAAAACCCGACAGAGTCAGTTTGAAGCTACAGAAGCTAGAAAGACTTAAATTAGTTTCTCTGAGAAGCTAGATTCCATATAATCATCCTCATAGTGGTTTCAACATACCTACAAGGTCAGGAAAGAAGGTTTTCCATATTACAGGTACTTAAATAAAAAGCAAAGATAGAATTTATTCAGCAATTCAGAAAGGAAATAAAACTCTGAAGAAAGTAATTCTCATCCTTGACAGTTAACATAGTTTTGTTTCTTCCTGCAAAACCAGGAAGGAAGGACTTTTCCTACAAAATTGGCAACAGAAGACACCTTCTTCAGTCATAAGAAGCTGAATATATATGATTCTCCAGGAATATCTTAATTATAATATTTATCATAACAGGACTCAGACTGCCTATCATCCAAAAAAGCAAGCATTACAGAAAACCCAGATCTACATTGGTTTTGTACACACTTTAATTCTCAGCATGTACCATTAAACTTTATGTCATTTGTCAAGCTGCCTTCTGTAGCTCCAAGAACAAATAAAAAGCATTTACATCATTCCGTGCTAAAAAGCATAGATTACCAACTTCCTGTGATCAGCAGAAAGAAAATTAAAAGCAAGTTAAGCAAGTTCTGTGAAACAATGACTAAACTACTATAATACTTCAAATTCTCTTTAAAATGAGAAGTGACTACTGCCATAACATTTTCAATGACTACCCTAAAGCTGCCATTATTTCTGCTTTACTGTGTAGGGAATACTGAAACGAAAGCATCTATCTTAAAATTCATTAAAAATTAAGTCTCTTCAACATGTTGAATTCTAATTCACAAAAAATTTAGATGATTCAATACCTTGTAATCCAAGTTCTTAATATACGATACTATAAAACAAAATATCCAAACGCTTTGCAGATAATGGGCCCGGAACATTTATTGCCAAGTAAAACCAGATGAGAGATCATGATCTTATTTGAGAATTTAATGTAGGAACCAGCAAATTAGGTTTCAGAGCTTCAGAAACTAGTGCAAATCTGAGGCAGTAAAACCACCAAGTTGAACACCACGTGGATCTGAAATAAGAAGTCCAATATTCCTTAGACCTAAAGTGCAAAATTGAACTAAGCAATAGAGAACAGACAGTTTGCTGGAGTTTTTAAAAAAATTGCACATCAATTTAAAGATGGACAGTGTTTTCTATTCAAGACTTTTTGTGTTTTGTTTTATGGGGAAAAATAGAGAATGAAAAATTTTCCTTGTACATCTGGTATACTATGCAGGAATTCTACTTGCTAAACTAATTTTCTTCAGAATGAACTCTGGTAATACAAAATAAAAAGATATTTAGATTTTAACTCTATTCTTGTAAATCCAGAGTCTACTCCAGTACTGTATCTCAGCAATGCTATAATGGATATACTTTTGTGATATCAACATATGGCTCACTATTTAGGCTTAACATGGTAAACAACACCACTTTAGAAGCAAAGCATTAGTATACATAGGAAGTCCTATTCCAAGAAACACTTTATTAATTAATATTAATTACAACAGCCTTGTTAATTGTAATTGACTCTTCCACAGATTGTGTGATATGCATCATAGAACTGCGTATCATATAAATTAGATTTATAAATATATCCTGAAAGGGGCAGTGTTTCTTGACAGTAATATTTTACTGCAACATAGCTTTATGCATCCTTTTACATCCTGGGCATACTGCCAATATTGCATTACCTAAATATCCATTTTATATAGTAACTCTGCATCCTCATAGGAACTTATGAAATCAGTCTAATTGTTTAATTTTAGGTTCCAAATCAACTTTCCCTTCCAAAACATCAATCTAGTGTTGAATCTATGCAATTATCAATTTTGTAAAACTTCTTACATCTGTGACTGGTAATTTAATCTACTGTTAAGTGTGTGTCTTTTTGTGTGTATGTATTTATGTATATATGCCTAGAAAATAAAGCAATGGCGAAGTGAGAGTGTGTATGATCTCAGTTTCTCGTTCCATCATGCCATACTTAGTTAAAAGACACTATCACCTTCCCTTTACTCAAGATGATGAAGATCCTATTTAACATTATCATCTCCATTTTCCAAAGCATTTATCTGGATTGAAATTTTGATCTACATCCAAAAGTTGTTCTGTGCATGTGTTAAGTGTAGAGGAATTAAATAGGAATTTGATTTTAACAGTTCTGCATTTCTGACTTTCATTAAAAGAAAAATATTAACAAAAAAGTCCACCAGAAAAACTGAACCAGTTCTTTCATCTGATAGTACTGCCGCCTCCAGAAGCCACGAAAAACAAAAACACAGACTAAAAGAGCAAGGAAAAATGTAAGCTGACCTCAGACTTTTATTTATTTATTTATTTAGTACTAAAGTAGCAAAAGCTGGTTTATGGTAATTTTTTAGCTAAACTTTTGAAGTATCTTCTTTTGATTAACATTAGTTTTGTTGTAGAAGGAACTCTTGATAGAATAAAATCTCATTATTCAAATTAGTAAATATATTGAAATTATTATGAAAATCCTGATAAAACCTTAAAATACTAAGGAAATGAGATGATCAACTTAATATTTCTATATAGGAACACAACTATCTGTTATTTTTCTCTTCCTTTTTGATATCAAAATGCCATTACATCTTCTTTGATATTCTAAATTTCCATTCTGGGTAGCTATCATTTAGGATAAATATGCCAAACCATTTTTTTGCTTTGCTTTTCATAATTTTTTCAGTATTCAAAGTGTAAAGATGTTGTAAATATGAATCATTATGTATTGGCAAGAACCTACACAACCTGTGTCAGCAACTCTTGTATATTTGACGACTCAGTTCCTCATGTATTTATAAGGCAGTTGACTAAGTGCCTGAGATATTCCGATTCCTATAACTATCTCCTGAAGGACAGCAAAGGTCTGTCTCTAATGTTGTTCAGAAAATTTATGGTGATAGAAAAATATATACCACTCTGTCAGTCCATGAATAATCATTTCAGATGTGTCCTCCTCCGTAATTACTGCACTAATTATAACGTGCAGGTGCTGCACTGACTTTTTGGGTAGACCAACTACTGTCTGTAATTTTATCTCCTCCCGTGAATAGTGCCCTTTTTCCAATTTCCTGCATTGCCTTCAGACCATTTACAGTTGATAAGTATGTTATTAGTTTTTTCATATTTATTATGTTCTAATAGAATATCATATTACTAGTTTATTATGTCTGTTTCAAATAGTTGCATTTCCTTTAATACACAATGAAGGCCACAGAATAAAGAACTGCTTCTGGTCCCTCTACAAATAGAAAACAGTTAACAAAAATACCTTAAAATTATGTATTGTAATATTTTGTCTTAAATGTCTGCAATAATATTTCTATAACTGGTTGTTTTTCTGAATAGAGTGATTTGCAAACTGCTATACAGAACACAAAGCTCATATGACAGTAAAGAAATCACGCAAGACAATATATCTTCTGTTCTGAAGTCATGGTGAGTATGTGGCACATTACTCTTCTAGAGAAATATCATTTTATTTTTGAAAGAGGACTTTCAACTTCCAAGTACTTTGGTGAGATTCATATGTTGCCCAACAACTGCCCCCTTATACTTTCCCCTGAGGGTATGACTTTTGTCATTGCTAGGCGAGAAGGGCAGTAAATCTAACTTGATTTGGTGATTCTTAACAAACTCCAAGTGTTAAGTTCTATGTTAACTGAGTTAAACAGCAACTTTTATCTCAACTTTGCCACAAAATTCATTTTCCCTTGGCAAACTTTAAAGAGAACTTGTGCTGACAATGAAAAATATATCATATGACAACAGGATTGACTCTGGGAACTTAACAACTACCATTATTTAAAGGGTCCAACTAGCATTTTACTCTGTATGACCCGTTTCATATATTATTATATTATATAATATGAAATACTGTATTTTTGCAGACTTGCAAAATAATTTTCTCACTCATCCCTGTAAATTAGTAACTGTTTATCTCTCTGGATTTGAAATCCTTTTCTTTGTGATCCTGATAATGTTTGTAAGAGTTTATGGACAGAATAAACATCTCCCACTAAACAAACACATGACTTGATTTATAAACTACTTAACTCTCTCTGAAGTTGGGGAAAAAGACCTTCCACCTTCTCCAAAAATACTAACTTCCAGTGGCATAGGAAAGGAAAATGTAAATTTCCTGAAGACAGAAGAAAAGTTATCTGATCTTTTGACTATCAAGCACTGACACCAGAGATGAATGGCTAGCTATATTTCAAATGTATCCCCTTGGGTGAAACTTCTGTAGCTCTCAGACTTGACACAAATACAGTCATTTCCCAAGATTTTTCTCAGAGAGAGAAACACCAAGTAGAAGTTGCAAATGCAAAAAAGTCCAGAGAAACTTGCTACAAGTCCTGATTTTTCACTTACGTCTTTCTAGGAGGACATTCACCATAATTAGAAAGTAAATACACCTTGAAAAGCTTCCATACCTTTGTGGGGGGTTCAGTAAAAAATTGCCCTGAAAAATTAAGGATTGAGCACAAAATACTTTGAAGGTACTACTCTGTGCCATGAGAATGAAGCAGCCTACTCTCAGGTGGTAGGGCCATGAATAAAATTTAAGAATGCCTCTGTAAAAGGCAATATACACATACAAAGCATGAACATTGAGGACTGATCTCTGAAAGGCTACTGATTATTTCAGGACATTCCAAATAAATACAGCGAAATTCTGCACTAGCCAACAGTCATGAGAACCTAGTGCTTTTTCATGGCTGGTCATTTCTGCCATGAATTATATAGCCTACACAGTTTTTAGTCCAAAATATTTCCTCTATTATCACTATGAATAAATTCACATTACTAGACTGTGGCCATGGTACTGCAATTTACATAAACAGTAACTCCATTAAGCTGGAGTTACTTTAAGTGGAAATTAAAGATTTCCATTAAGTGGAAATACAAAAGGATACAAACTAACTTTTAAGTAATTGTTCTCAGAGGCTGAGTATGGGATCCTTAAGAACCTTTGAAAAAGGATTAAATTAAACAATTTCTCAGTCTCAATGAGTAATAAAGAGCACTATTTTACTTAAAGCATCTTATATCAAATGGTCCTTGCCTTGCATTTTTCCATTCTGTCTAGACTGTTCTCATATGAAAGCTCTGACATTAAGCAACTTTCTTGGACTATAAAATATAATCTTAAAATAGAAGATTATACCTCTATAACTGTATTAATCATAAAAGAAAAGTATTTCAGTGTTTTTCCATGAACTTTATGTAATAAGGGTTTTTGTTACGTACTTACATGATAAAGTGGAACTGTATTGTTTTCTGCTAGTGAGAAATTCAAGACATCTTGCTGTCCAGGTTCAAGCCTGACATTAATAGTAGATGTCAGCACAGGTGGACTAATAGGGTAGTTTGGACTACTTGTGGTTTTGCCCTTTTTTCTTGACCTACGACCTGTGTCCCTTTTGTTGTCTTTTTGTGTCAAAGGCTCTTCTTGGATAACCAGTATCTTGTCATCACTGAGGTACCGTAGGAGTGAATTCTCAGAGTCAGTTGTTGGAGGGGAAAAAAGAAAGAAAAGAAATATTAGCAAGAGGAAACCAGCAGAGAACCATTTTCGCTGCTCTGCATTGTCAGCTTCATTCATTTCCCACCTCATCTAAGGCTCTTCTGCAGACAAACTTATTTATACCAAGGTTCCAATTGAGAGCAAACTAAGTAATTGGCACAAAACCTAGGCACGGAAAAGATGGTGGTGCATACCCACATTCTGGCATGACAGATAGTATGGGGCTAGTCCACAGGATATGACTTGTGTAACAACAGAAAATATAAATAAAGCCAAAAGGTTTCAGATTATTACTTGGTGCTATGAAACTGGAAAGAGTCATAGGAAGGTCAATTGTGGGGGCTTGCACTGGCCTCAGTAACACATTGACTGACACCTGCCTGCCATTTGAGGTGAAAGTGAGCATACACATAAAATATTTGTAAATTATATC
>JAOXNG010000052.1:15156610-15174052 GCA_028566535.1 Scolopax minor | reverse complement strand
AACAATGTATTTGTGAACTATTTAACCAGCACATGGGGTGACAAGAAATTAATGATTCAGCCACGGGCAATATAATTTGTTCATTTCACACCTACTTGAAAATAACCTTGAATTTCTATTAAAATTACTGTGGTAATAGCTGTTGCAAGTATGTATAACAGGGACATCTACCTTTAATGCCTGCAATTGTTTCTGTGTTATAAAAATATGATTACCTTGTTTTGCTGTTGCAATGCAGGTTATCTGACTGAGCACAAAGCTGTGGTTCAGCTAAACATACATCTTTTTTAGAAATCATTACAGTTTTTCCTACAATATATGAAAACAAAATTACTGTCAGCAAGAAAATTCTGAACTGGGTCGCAGAAGAAAGACTGGTCTAAAGGGAAATCACAGAATGAGAAACTTTACAAAATACCTGAAAACGGGAAGAAGTAACAACTTGAGCAGGAACTAACAATATTGACACTGTTTTTAAAAAGAAAAAAACTTATAATCAGATGTATTGTCAGAAATAGCAGATGGAAACAAAATAAATCACTTAATTATTTCACTTAGTTCAAATCTGTATGCCTGAAACAATGACCTTTTAAAAGATAAAATATCCCAAAGAGTAAAATTACACAGAGTAGCAACTTAGCAAATATAACCCAAAAGCAAAGATTACTGACACAAAAAGATCAATTTTGGTAATTTTCTGACACTCCAAAATCACTGCAACCCAAAGGATAATAAAAAATGAACTGAGTAGAGCAAAGACTGAGTATTTTCATTATCCCATTAAGAGTGATGTAAAAATAATGTTTATGAGTAAGTTTGAGCAGAACAGTAAAAAAACCCAAAGCTGTGAGATTCCCTCATATGCACTCATTTGCACCAATATTTTTTCACGAGTCCAAAGGGTTTACACGAACATAAGAAGAAACAATAGGTCTCTGCAGCTCTAAGATGAGGCAGGGAATGGAGTCACCAGGGCTGCAGAAAGCTGAACGCGAGAGCCATCGCTCAGGGAATTGCAGGAATGATGAGAACAACGTTGCACCACGCAGAGAGGGCTACGTGACCTACTTTCAACCTATTTTCAATTCTTTCAACCCAAAAGATGTTCTGAAGAAGGGCATGCCGCAAACTTCAAGTCAGAGAACTCTGTTTTAGTACTTTATCTTTTAAAAAGCTTTGCTTTACTAAGCTTTGAAAACAAATCAGACCTGTTTTCCAGCAACTCAGGCAGGTGCATTTGAATTCTACATTCCCACTACCCAGTTTCAATTCAGTCTGGAAACAAACAAATATATACTGAGAAGCAGTTGCTTCAGATCCATAGTTTGTAAACAAAAAACACCTGGCTGATATAATGTGCAAAGAATTCAGTTGCTGAATGAATGATTCAATTAATTGGGCAGTTCAGCGTATAGTGGCTGCCTTCTATGAAAGTGTTACGTGGCAGGCACAGTACAGAACTAGCAGATGGCAACTGTGGAGTAGGATTTCCCAGAAAGCAAACCAGTTTTATTAAAAATTGTGAGGTTTTGAGACTTCTTTGGTACGTTGGAAAGAAAAATGATACTTTCAAAATGTTAAGGATCTGAAGGGCTGTGTAAAAATTTGTTTGTAGTTTATGCTAGAGAATAATTAGATGGTACATGAAAACAGAAAATGTATTTTTATAGGATTTGTTTTTAAATTAATCTTTACATTACCCTATTATACCGAATGGTTGAAGAAGTTCTAAAATTGAATAATAATATAAAACACAGCATATAAAGATGTTTATGATAAAAGTAATTTCTTGCATTTCTTAAACATTTAAGTGCTGCTGAATTTCTATTTCTTATTCCCACAGATACATAAGAAAAAAACAAAAAAGGGTATCAGATTTTTATTTATTTAATTTATGGATATGTAAATTCAGAACTGAAAGGGAAATTGATAAAAATTCAAATTTTTCTAAACCTCAACCAATCTTCTTTCAAGTTACACCACTGAAATCAGTGGAATTGTACTAGCTTGAATAAGAGAATAAATTTGGCTCCATTCAGCAATCCTTTTGCCCTTCCTATATGCAACTGATGTATTACTTGTTCACCATGAATAAAATAAGTAATTCCTACCACTTAGCATTTCACCATGAATTATCATTAAAGTTGGTTTGCCCTGTTTCCTGAGTAATACTACTATTGAAGAAGTGTCTTAATATTACAGTCTCAGAAAAAGTATCCTATGTAATACACAAATTAGTACTGAGAAACAAAAACACATTGCAATGCCTATAGGATTTGCTAGCATTCATTTCTAAAGCTTGTGAACTCATCTAGATAGCTAGATTTAACAGCAAAAATTTTGAAATTCGTCTCTTTCACTGGTATCAGCTAAATCAGACTCTTAGTTAACGTCCTGGTTTGAGGTAAAACAGAATCCATTTTCTTTACAGTAATATTTCTTTTCAGTTAAGCCTCTTCTAATTCTGGGAAATTAATAGCCCAAGCTGTTCCAAGAAAGGAATTACTGGAGGGAGTAACCACTCGCAAGTGACAATCAGGTTAGTGGTTCCCCTTCACCTCTGGGACACAGCAACACCTGCGTAAGTATTTGCAGGGAAGACTTTGGAGATGCCTTACTTGCATCTTCTGCTCACACACGATTTCTAGATTTGTCACTCAAAGAAAGTGAATAGGTGTAGGACACACTATCTACTTACCCTTTTAAATATTGAGCCTTTTTTAAAACATCAGGTAAGCAAATGAGGTTTTAATGTAATGATTACCATCTACCCACAGTTCCACTAAACAGTATGGCCCAATACTGCAGAAAATATTTTTTCAAAAGCCAATTTCTTTCACAGAAAAGCTGAGCCCCCAGCACCTTGGAAAATGCCTGTATTAAGCAGTTCCCTCCATTTGCTATTCCAAATACGGTAGACTTTTACAGTAGCAATAAATGACCACAGTAAAGTCTGTCATAAGTGTTATAACTACCACAAGTCTTAAGCCCTAGTGTCAAGCTGGTGTGTGCTGAGCAGGACTTGGAATGCTGTGCTCGTACAGCAGTTCTCTGCAGGCACAACCTTAGCGAGGCCAAACTGCAGCAGCCTTAAAGGGAAGACAGAAGAAGGAAAAGCTTAAGGAATACAAGAGCAGGAACTGAACAAGTACATGCAAGCATTAAGTGCCACTACATTTGCTATGCTTTTTGACCTGTCAGAGTTTACTGTAACACACAAATTTTCATTGCTCTTCTGACCAAAGTGTGAATTATGCTATTTAAAAAAAACAAAAAACAAAAAAACAAACCAAAAACGAGAGAGAGAAAAAGATTCAGGTGTTTAGAATCACAGCAATCTGCATATATCCCCATATTATATCAGGTATAGTTTATAATTACTTCCTCTTAGAGGAAGATAATATCTGATTGCACATGGAGGTGGAAGGAAAATAATAAAGACAACCTTGAAGAGATTTCAATTAAAAACCCCTTGTGGAGGCTGAAGAGAAGTTAAGACATAACCTGTAAGGTTCTAGCCTGTCACCATAGTGGCTGAAGCCGGGATCCCAAAGGTGAACAGTGCACTTGGAAAGAACTGCAGCATGTGTTTTAATTCTCAAAAAGGATTTTAATAGCTTTTTGAAGTTCTGTTCTATTTTTAACATTGCTGTTCTATTGAAAACTTTCTAAAAATGCACTGGCCACAGGAAACCAGGAAGCGATAGTAATGATATGCAGGCCACAGCCAAACAAATGCAAATATGTCCACTTGCATTCCAAACAAATTCTTGAGTCTGTGCTTTGTTTATAAAATGACAGAGGCCATACTTTTTACCTAAATCATAGATTTTAAAATGTACTATTTCTGATTTTTATAGATTGACGTAATTTTCAGAATGCTGAAATCTTTAGAGTTCCATGAGCTCCTTTTAGAAAAGAATGATAAATAATTAAGTTAATGATAAATTATTCCAATGAGATCCTTAATGGCAAAACCATTAAAACCCAGGATCTATTAGAGAACAGTCTGCAGTCATTACTACTGGGCTATGATAAAAAGCTCTTAGGAATTTGGACATGTTATTATAAATGATATTACTAAAAATATATTTGAAAAAATAGAAGTCATTAAAGTGGATTAAAAATCTTAGTTGAAAACCAGTCCTTGAGACAGATTTTGACATTTATTCTTAAAGCTATTCTTTAATAGCAATTACTAGCTTCTAGCTAAGACGCATTCAGGAAAAAGGGTATTTTGCTCCTTTAAGATTTTTATCATATACATTCAGATAATCAGATTATATAACATTTCACTCAGTACTGAAAGTAAGCATTAAAATTAGACTAACAAAGGAAAAAAAGAATAATGTAATACTTCACTTATTTTCCTGAACAAGTGAAATTGGAGCAATTAGGATACCCATTACATTCAAATCAATATCAGAAGGACATCATTATGTCGTCTTTGCACAGCACAGTCATTGTGCACTCTATGAAACTTATTTGCATACCGAAATGCAGTGCACTATTTTTTATCTCTTTATAAACTGGTCCTATAAAACCTACAATGTGGAAAGCCACATGCCTGTTGTTGCCTTACTTTATAACTCAAAGGAAAAAAAAATTCCACAGTCAAATGCCAGTAGTGAGAATTGCTACCACAGTGACATGCACAGAGTCTGTAAAAAGACTAGAGTCACAGAAACTTTGACACTGGCTTAAAATCATTGATCCTTAATTTTAGGAAAAAAAAATAATTTAAATGGTAAATATAAAAGAAACCTAGAAGAATGCAGAATAACTCATTGAAAATTATAAGAGGCAGGCAGAAGCTTAAGATTTTGGCGGTTTACACTTAGGATCACTCTAATCAATAATTTTTATTAGTTTGTACATTGTCAGTGTGGAAAAAAATAAATGTATACTCTTGTTTATGTTTATGTTTATGTTCAAGGATTTGTTAGTTTCCTCATAGCCTCATAATTAGTGGAAATTGCAAAATATAGTAATTTTAAAAATAATAGTTCAAAAAATATTAATCCCTATGATACTAAACTTCTTTACCACAAAAGTGTAACAATTTAAATGTCCACAATGCTGTAGTAATTTTGTATACCTATGAATGCATAGTGGATAGAATACTCATATTCTTCTCTCTGCTTTTCCTGAAAATTCTTGGGATAAAGCAGATATGTGGTTCCCCAGTTCCTTCACTGCCTTACCAAACCCTAAAAATCTATCTGGACTCTGAAGAATGAAAATGTTCTAAGAAATACAAAATCACAGAGTGCACCTCACAGAAGGAAGGTAGGTTACACCTTAATTTGTTTGTGAGACTTGTGCATATTCTGCTCACTGTATCATATGCCAGCTTTCGTTTGACTTAGCATGGAGAGAGACAGAGCATTAACTAAACGGGAATTTAAGAACTACCTTGTTAGGCATTTGATCTGGAAATCAATTGTACAGAATAATATTTTCTTAATATTTAGAACATACTATATTGCATACCACCTGAAAACAAGTAATTCTGCTTTGACTGCAGTAACCCTTACGTGAACCAGGACAGATGTTTCCCCTCAAGGCTCTTCAAACACATAAGCAAAGCCATCTGGATACTTACTTGAACCTCAAGAGTATGACTCCTCTTCATATTTGCATTTAAGAAGAAAAAAAAAAAAGTGGCTTGTGTCAACTGAACTTTTTGTTAAAGAAACATCCCTTCGTATTTTAAGCCTATAATTCACTTTGCCTGCTTAGGGAATTAATCAAGCAATTTTTTTTATTAACATAGAAATCAGAAATTATTATTAGAAAAGAGTGTATTAGAAGATCATAAGACTACTTTATGTCATTGAATGGGAAGCTCATCATCACACCTGTAGCTGATTCACTTTCTTAATATCCTAACTATTACTAACAATAATTAATGATGGAAAAACAAACGATCTCCCATTATCTCCATCATCTTACATACTGATTTTTATTAACTAATGGAGAAATACAGCAAGATCCCAAGAAGGTGCAAGATTGGCAACTGGAAGACATGACTTTTGGAAAGGGAGAATCCTGAGAATAAGTAATATGTGGCAATTTGTTTGCAAACAGAATTACATCCTTCAGGGATAGAAGTAATTCTCATGACATCTCCCCTTCAGTTTTTATCTTTCCTTTTCCTGCTTGTATTTCACTACGTGCTGAAACACAGATGGTGTGACCTGGCACTAAACTTACAGATTTACCTTCATCTAAAATCAGCTCTCATTAAGACTCAAATTTACAATTCAATAAACTTACTATATTAATTCAATAAGAATCTTAACACTGATGAATTAGTGTTGAAATTGTTTCATTGTGCCAGGGCTCTTGACAACATATGTAATTGTGAAAAGTATGACAATGTATGTAATCTTGAAAAAGTCTGTGATTTAACAACGAACAGTATAGAAGGGTATCAGGCTGCTGATCAGGTATTTACAAGGCATCCGCCATTCCAAAGAATAACCTCATCAAGTATGAAAATGCAACTACATTTGTTTAAAAAAAAGGTATTTAGAGATAACAGAACAAACACCTTTCACAGCAAAGCAAAGGTATTAGAACTGAAGGAGTCCTTCTAGGCTGCAACAGCCATTTGTTTACTCTTCTACAAAGCTGCAGGCAACTCTAACATAAGCATTTTCATCAGTTCTTCAGCCACCATCTCAGGCAGATCTCTTAAACCACAGATTTACTTACAGATGTTTTATGGATGCTTGCCCTTGCGCAACATTGTTTTTTACCTTAAAGAGTTCTTTATCTTTCTGGTATTTATAGCCTCTGTCTGTTAAGAAAGAGGAATTCTGTCTCACCCCGAGCTGGCTGGGTTAACTGAATCGAAATCTTTATATAAATCCTCTTCATATGAGACAGTAGATACATTTTCTTATTTACACATCACATTTTTTCTTTTAATGTTCTCATGTGTCTTCACATTTTTGATAACTGTAAATGACGTGAACATTGCACAGTATTTAAGACAAGATATTACCAATATTGAGACAATGGCAACTCTGTTTCTCCTGGAAACATGTTCCTTATTAATTCCAATTTCATCTTTGCCTTTTTCAGGCACGTCACCTCTATGGAGCTCAGTTGATTTGAGCTTAATTACTACATTCTGACTTCTGGAGTCTTGCCAGTTGCTCCAGAGTAACATATAGCTTTCAGCAGGAATTCCTAAAAGCATTATTATTGCTCTCTGTCCTGTTAAATGACCTTCAAATTCTAATGCTCAAAAAAAAGTTTTCAGCTTTCTGAAAAGTCAGTTTTCCCTCATTTATCCAACACTTTTCTATATAGAAATAGATCAAATATTTTACAGGTGATCAGGCAGCTAGACCAATATTGTTTGGATCTGTAACAGTTCTGTTGTCTGAAAAACTGTCAAAGGTAGAATACCAATACAATTTATTTTTTATAAATTTATGCTGCATTTCGCTTACCATGCCATTTTCCTTCATGTCCTTAGTTATCCTTTCCTCTCTAAATCACCTACAAAATCTTGCATAGTATTGACTTTAGGTTTTGCCTTGTCACATTTCTCCAGCATAAGATGTTATCCTGAAGCACACAATTCATTAAAAATACTTGCTCAGGGACTTGCATTGAAAGTTTCAGTCTCTTCATTAAACTGAGACGCAGATGATTTGGCATTAAATTATCCAACCTTGAATATCATAATGAATATGTATATATGTATTTGTTATGATTGTTTTTCTTCTCTTTGCTGTATGTTTGATACTATCCTTGTTAAGGAAAATTGAAAGAACCATGTGTTTCTTGGCTAGTGACTGCCTTAGTTTCAATTCTACCCTATTTTTGCTGCATGATAGTCCCAATTCTCTGACTAAAGAATCATCCCATATATAAAACAACTTTAAAAAAAAAAAAAAAGACAATATGAAATTTGCTATTTCAACTAAGCAGCAGAAGATACACTATCCATACAACCACACGGCGTAATTACTAATTTTACAAGCAAATAAATGTACAGTGGTATATTCAGCACTTGTATATGATTTAATAAAAGAGGAAATAAAAATCTGCAAGGCACTCTCAGAACTAGTGCCTGTTGTTACTGTAAGGAACAATAAAGAGTTGGTGTGGCAGTAATTTACAATGTATAAATTTTAAATTTTCTTATTCCGTTTTATTAAAAACTAATAAGCAAGAAGTACAAGCAGAAAAGCAAATAAGGAAACTGGATGATGATTAAATGATCTTATCAGCCAGTGGTGAATCTCCTGATTTAATTAATTTCTTGCCTGAAGTATTACTATTTTTTCTTTGATCTTTATAATTGTATTACAGAGTGTTCCTTGGTTAGGCTAGATTCTACATAGTAAGTCTTTTATTTCTAACTCTTTCAATTGTTTCATTATATAATTGGTTAGGTGCTTTTCTTTGATATTTTCTCAACTCTTTTCTTTAAAAAAACCCCTAAACTAACCAAATCTCATAGCTGCATTTGAAAGTTATTTGAAAAGTAAAGTAAAACACGTGGGTTTGTATTGTTAATATATTTAATGTATTTGTTATATAACTGGTTTCAAAGGAAAAATACAAACAAGAGCACGAATATAGAGACCTCCTAGATATCTGGTATTTCTTAATACAGAAAATGCTTTATATGAGCATAGCAATTGTAGGTAATAAGACTGGTTTAGAAAACACACAGCCAAAATATTCCAGCCACATCAATCCCAAAATCCTTAAGTCCACACATCCAGCAATTCAATGGACTGACATTGTCAGCATACTTAATCCTCTGCTATCACTATACAACCCCAGAGAAATGCAGCCAGGATTAGAAATGCTGTTATCTGTGCTGACTCCACTCCAATGCAGGGACAGCACAACTATTTCCAAGTCTGCATCTTCTTAAACCTGTTTAAAAACTTACTACTCTCTCAGTTTCAAAAGAGATAATAATCATTCTCTTAAATTGGACTTCCTGATGAGAGTCAAGCTTAAATTGACATTACAGTTTTGTTTTTAAAAGGAAGAAAAAATCAAATAAAAGTGTCCTCTTTGTTTCATTTCTGCCTAATGTATGAATTAAAAAGAGAAGCCTTTTAAAAAGAGTAAACAGCTAGTTGGTCATGGCTACATTAATGTAATCTCATTTGTACTATTTTAATACAGGATTGCTGCCTTACCCATGGACAAATGCTTTCACTGCACAACTCTCTAACTCAATGTTAAATATGCAAAGTACTGAAGTTGGGAAATTAAAGAGGTTGTTGAGGAGGGTCATGCATTAGGAAAATAAACTGGAAGTGCTCAAATTATCTACCTCATCAGAAAAAAGTGAAAAGGTAATTTGATTGCATCCTGAAAACACCTAAATGAGAAACCTGTCTCCAATCTAATAGATAAAAATATATCAAGATCAAAGGACTGGAAGCTTGTGCCAGACAAATGTTGACTACAAATAACATGACTTTTTCCCCCAGCAATGAGAATAATTAACTACCGGAACAATTTTTTACAGGTTGCAGGAACATCGATGAAAGTTTTAAACCTCAAAGAGTCTTATGAAATGAGCAAATATGAATTTATCTAGAAAATACACTGGCCTAGTTCAGTCAAAATCAGATGAAATGATACCAGTTCTACGTTACAGGATTGGAATCTATTAAAAGAGAGGCATACTTTCTCCAATTAGGAGACTCTTTTCACTAGTGGCAATAAAAAATGACTATATCTAATCATCTTCAGAATAGATTCTTTCAAAACACATTGTGTTGAATGGGATTTATATTTGATAGATTACCAAAATGCTACAGAAACTTCAATCTTAAGAAAATGTCTTCATTATGACAACAAAGATAAAACCTGTGGGATGCAAAATCTCTGAAGTATACAAATCTCTGAAGAAAGTATATTTCTGCATCTTTACATATTATAACTTAACCCATTTATATATTCTATGAAAGCATAGAAACTCCCTTACCACTGAACAGCTAAAGTAGGAATGAGAAATAATACTAACACCTATATTTTTATCACCTAGGCTTTTAAAGCTTTAAGTAGAGTCTCTGTGGAAAGCTAACATGAGCGCGGAGGTCATGGATTTCACCAGATACATACACTGTAAATAATATTTTAGCTATCTTGAAAATTCTCTAACAACCCCGGAAGTATTTAGGACACTAAATGTAATAACTTGCCTTTTCACAGGGCAATGCTAAATGCTTCATATGAAATAAATTGAATATTCTGATATATTACAGAAATAAAGAAACTTTCAGCTACAGGAAAAGGTAATGGGAAAACGCAAGCCATCATAATTTGTTATAAATCAATGCAAAATTTTGCTGCATTTTTATTTTGGAGGGAACGGATATGTGACATTTGGCTTAAAAGAAGTGGATAAAATACTGAATAATTTTTTTTGCAGAGAGAAGCAAGTATTTAATCCAGAAACCAAACCAACGGTAGAAATTTCACTAGCAAGTACCAGGCAAGAAAAATCCTAGAGAGTATTGTGAGAGAAGCGAGAAGCACAAAGCAGCTGAACAAGCACACTTTGGCCAGGTATAATTTCAAACTGCTTTATATTTTTCTCTTTTACAATTTTACTTCTACTAACGCTTGCTTCTGCTAAGCTGAGGAGTCAAAGGTGGGGATGAGGAGGGGGTTCTAGCAAGGACTCTGTGCAGGCACAAATTTATGCTCCTCTACTTGGTGAGCAACAGTTTACAGCTCTGGAAAACCCTTAAGACCACCAGAGGTACACAAGCCTTTCTTTTGTAAGGTTGCTCAGCTGCCCCTCCCAGTTATTAATTTCAAATGGATTACACCTCATTTTATGAGCTGGTCTTGATAGTATTAAAATATTGATTACATGGAAATTTAGTGAGCTGTTGCCTTTGAATTATTCTAGTCCACTAATGGAAATAATGGTAATTATAAGCATGATATCAATCATGACAATTTGTGATAACCGGGGTGAAGAAGGAACACAGCTAAGTGTAGTTTGCAGCAATATATAACAGCAGTGACTTAAAGGGCTCTTAAAATATTAAAGCTTTCAATCCACAAGGGGAAGTGGGTTGGACATATACCTCTGAAACGTGCAAACACTCAATATTACTGTCTGACTTTCCAAAGTCATAGTGAAGACAAAGACAGACTTTCCCAAGCATTTCAAAGGAAGAAAAAAAATTCTGAAAGAAATAGCTTGCCATTTATCTCTTTTCTTAGCTTATTATAAACTTCAGAATGAAGAATTAATAGTGGGGGTTTTCTAGGAAAAGGTATTGTATGCTACGACTCAGCTGTTGGTACTGTGCCCTTAGCTGGAAAGGGATTCCAAGTACCAAACACCTCGGGCCTGTTGCAATAACACATGGAAAGAATTGTTATCCAGAAAGCCAATTCTGGAGTAGTTGAATGAGAGGATTTCACCTATGGGAGTAAAGATTAAATTAGGTCTGTCCCTTGAAGAGTATGTTTGATGGAGAAAACCAGTCTAATGCATATTTCAACTTGTAACTATGACAACTCATAGAACCTCTCTAATATAGATAAGAGCTGCATGCTGCATTAACATTTAAAGCCTAAATGAATAAGTTATAATTCTTTTCAAGAGAAAATATTTGCTTTCTAATCATAATACTTTAATAGGCAGACTTTCATATTTCCATCTCACACAAGTGACAGACAGAAAAAGATTTCTTAATCTTGCTTCTGCTGTGTTTGGAGATGTGGTTCAGCAAGGCAAAGTTAAATCATTAAACTATAAGCGCTTTAGGAAGTTGCCATCACTATTGTCACAATGCTACTTATGCCTAATAAGTCATAAATGCAAGCATTCCTTTCACCTGTAGTTCCAGTAATACTGTTTCCATTCTGCTGCAACGTACAGTTTTATTTTTTTTTAAATGGGACAGTCCCTATGATTTAAGATAGTACTGGAACAAAATCTGACTGCATTTTTTTTCAGTAATTATCAATATTTGAACTTAGATCATTTAGAAGGCAGCACCTTGCGTCATCACAAAATAGGAAGAAAAACAAAGTCATTTAACCATGGGTGAGGGCTTTAAGACAGGCACTCTGATAGGCTTTTAGACCTCAGTTACAAATAATATAATAAATAAATAAATAAATAAATCTTCAGTGAAGCCACAGGTGGTTTAAGTCAGGATACAGTTCCATAAATGCTGCAGAAACATATTATTCCTGCATTTCTACATAAAACAACATGTAGTTTTGTATACTTAAACTTAAGTACACAATACACCATACAGCTGTGAAAGAAATGCAATGCTAAGCACGTTCAAACATATGCAAGTCATTTCCTACAATCCCTTAGGCGTGGCATATACTTCTGCATACACAAGCTTACATGATTTTAAACAGGCTAATAGTTTCACTAAGTTTATAAAGCTGCTCATCTGGTTAAAAATTAATCTGCATAACAGAATGCACAAAGGGAAAATCTGACAGTTTTCCATCAACACTTTAATCATCTTTGTTTCCCCCCTCCAACAGATTCAGAATATATGGCTATTACGGTACTGCTGCATTTTTAATCTGAATCCCATATTAAACAGAATGTAGTATTCTGTTTAAGAGAAAAAGTTAAATTAGCTGGTGTATCCATAATGAAAAGCCTAAGAATTTCAATGAAATATTCTGGGATCTCCTTAATGAAAGAGTATGATACTGAGCAGCAGCTATGCAAATGTAAATTTAGCTTAATCCTTCTGGGCTGGTTACTGACTCAAATTGTGCCTTTTCTTATTAAGCATAAGCAGTGGTTATGATGTTTTAAAAGACATAAAGAATAATCTAGTTTGGCAAAGTTACCTTCCAAGAAGAACTTTTACCTTTTTAGCAGTGGGAATAGGCCAAGCCTGCAGAGCAGAATTTCTAAACTACTTACCACAGTTTGATGGTTGACCTGGATCACCTCATCACCAGCATGGATCTTCTTACACTGGTCAGCTGGAGACTAAGGACAAGAGAGAAGAATTAACTTCACACGGGGGTTGTGTGTGAGAAGGAGAAGGAAGGGAAGAGCAGGAATTAAAGCAACAAATACTGAGGAAGGAAGAAAGCTCCAAATAAGTATTGTTGTTATCAAATAACAATAACTTGTCATATTTATAAAAACTGTTTTTGTAAGGAACTACATTTTTCCTGCTTACAGACAGCAATTCCATGGAGTAATCTAGAATCCCACTTCCATTGGTGATGAACAGCCTTTTTGACTGGTTGAACTATTCCAGCTTCTTAACCTCCCCGGGGAGTATGAGCAGTCTCAATCTTCACCAAGTGAATATACATCACATAGAAGCAAATCTGTTAAGTCAATAAATACTGAGCCCACTGTGTGGTCAAGGACAGGGCTGAGCCAACCATGCATGTAACAGAAAAGTGGGTCTCATAGTCCTTTACATAGGAGTTTTACTGTTCAAGTGCACTGAATAAATTCTGTAAAGACACTATAGCTCAAGCACTTCCAAGACAGTATTAGATTAACCATTTGAATGCAGAAAGTGGCAATTTACAAATGGATAATGTCAGTGACAAAGTAGCTCTTCAGGAGATTTCATATATTTATCTCTCTCAAAGAGTTCAAGGATACGTCTTTGAGCAACCTGGTCTAGTGGAAGGTGTTCCTGCACGTGCCAGGATGAACTTTAAGGTCCCTTCTAACCCAAACCACTCTAAGATTTTATGACACAGACACACAAACACATACATGCATTACTCCATATATACCACTCGCATAATTCTGGGATCACTGAACTCTTATTCTAAATGCAGCTGCTTCTGATCACATTAAGATGGATTAAAACCCACTGAAATGCCACTTGAACATGGCCAACTGCTATTTAGCAGACTATTTTTAAATGCTTCAATGAAACCAGATCTTTAGTCTGTAAGACAAATCTATAAACCATGCAGGAGATAAGCAGTCATACCCAGGTGTAGAAAATTGAGAATTCACGGCAACTAACTTGCACTGTGCTCTAGCTTACAAGAGCATTCTACTGACAGAGGACACCAATTTGAAATTCAAGAGAAAATAACAAGAAAAGAAAAGAGCCAAGACACCACCTTGAGAAATAAATCACAGTGGAATTTAGCTGTTAAAGAAGTAAACCAGCCAGGAGACTTGGACAAGGTCGAATGTTTACTCTAGTTGTTGGATACGCAGTAGGAGAGAAGACAGGACAGACTGTCCCACCCCAAACAATGCAGAAACATTTAAAGCAAAATACACTCGAAGTAACAGTTCAAGCTCCCTGTCCAAGGAAGCAGCTGGGTATGAAAGGCAGAAAAAGACCCACTTGCAGCTACAGGAAGTGGTCTAGCACTAACGCTGTTAAGAAGTTCCTCACAGAAAATGGGTTATGTTATCAAAGCTTAGTTTAGTTCCTGGATGTTTTTTGGAGCCAACCTATAACGTGAATTGCCCATGACACAAGAGCCAGGTGTCAAACACAAAGGAAGAAAAGATTTACTGAACAAAAGGTGCCTTGAAGAAACTTATGAATTCACTGCATACTGTATATCAAAACCTCCAGGAAACAGGCAAGAGCTCTTCAGCTGGATAGTCTTCACCAACCACAAATCCCACCCCTCTTGTGGATAGAGATTAAAAACAGAAACAAGGACAAGAGGAAAAGGTACAAAAACCCCAATAGCCACTGGGAAGAAAAAGACTGCAATTATTGTTGAATAAAATGCCACAGAGACTCATTTATGAGGAGGTCAAATCACTCTCCAACAGTCAGCACCTGCTGACTAATCAATAGATTCTGCAGTCTACACAGCTGCTGGAGAATAGTAGGCAACATCATTAATTATTCAATCAGGAAGAACAACCAAGGCAATAAGGCAAGTAGCCAATATTTGACAGTGATTCCAAGTGTGTTATAGGTGCTATTACAAGCACAGCTTCTGCCTTCAGCCTACTGCTTGCTTATCATTCCTAACCCTGCTCTGCCCAGCCTCCCCAACATAGGCTACATTCCATCTTCTCACCTGTTTCATCTATCTCTGTTCTGCAAAGGCTTGTGTGTCTCCTGCAGTGGGGAGTCCAGCCCTTGAGCTAAACTCCCTGGTCATTACAGCCAAATATCAACTTCTGTCACCAGATTCCTTCTGCACTAAAATAAACAGGATTTTACCTCATACTTTATAGGATGGTGTGAAGAACTGCACCTGTGTCATTTTCTCCTTTTAGTGAAAACTTGCAGAATTTTAGCAGGCTAGCACTAAACATTGCACGATACTGCTCACACCACTCTGCTCACAAGCTGTTCCCACACTACTCAGACACCACTAACACACTGCTCACACTGTGCTCACACTCATTGCTCTCACACACTGCTCACACAACTCACACACTTTTCCCACACTGCTCACAATAGTCAGACACTACTCACACAGCGCTCTCCCAACTCACAGTTCTGGAGCTCAATGGGAATACGAACGTGATCACTTCAAAAGGTAAATGAAAGATAAAGCAGGAAACTGAAACACCACCATTCATTCATAATGTTCAACTTCAGTTGACATCAGCTGGAAAAGCAAAGGCCTCACTCTTTCTCTTTTTAGCTCCTTTCCTGACTTCGATGAGGCTGAGCTAATTATTATCTTTTAAAATTAAACACTGGCTCTAAGGTCAATTATCCCTTCAAAAGCAATGAAAAATCAATTTGCTGAAATGCCAGAAATTAAAGATCTTTGAAGCTGCTTTATTTTAGCATATGATTACAATTTTAGCAAAAAAATAAAACAAAACCAAAAACTTCTTATGTGGTGTCTTATCAAAAGTATTTTAGTGGCTGGCAATTTAGTAACTCCTCCTGTGAATTTAAATTATAAATACCTAAATATTTTCCCTAAAAACTACATTGGATTTCTAAAATGAATTAAAATTACAGTAAAAATTGTATTAATTATAACATGAGTAATTCAACCTATGAACAAAATCTGTCGCAACATAATCAAGATGGATCATTCATACGTTTCAGGGCCCCAGATACATGTGCAGTTATTTTTAGTCTTCTAAATGCTGCCAATGGCACTAATATAAATAAGTAAACAAATTTTAAGTTTAATTTGCGTTAGAATTTTCTTCGCAAATTGTGAAATACAAATCATCAGGCTTTCCCTGGGTTTTTCACCTTGTAAAAACTGAGTGACAAAACCTGCACGATGCAGTACTCAATACTACTCAATATGCAGAAATCAAGGAGAACAAAACAGCACATAGGAAGGGTGTCCGTAAGGGCCAGCACACCACTGGTGTATGCCAGCAAGTTTTCACATCTTTGGCCAGCTGCACTGCCGTGTCCACACAACGTGGTTGAACGTGGCATAATCTGGGTTGAAATAAACTTGATGACTCTCCCTTCTCCTCCTCTGTCTGAATTAATACCGGGGGGTTTAATGAGCACAGAGTGCACAATGCATCACGTCTCCCTTTTTCCAACAGCTGGCACCTTGAGATGCTGTTGTTTGGGAGAAGGCCACTCGCCGACCCATCCCCAGCCATGTGGAAAAACGTTAGCGGTGCCGTATCTTGGATACGGTACCTCTATTTTTCCAAAGAGATGAACGCTGTTAAGTGTATCTTTCTGTGGGAGCTGAGCCTCCCTTTATGATTCTGGGATCTTTTTTCTTTTTTTTTTTTTAATTTTATTTAATCTTTTCTTTCCTGCTGGGTGCTGACTGAGGTGTTTCTGGGGTGGGTGCCAGGGTTGTTCTCTCGCTCATGATTCATGTGCCCTTCGCATGTTGCGCTGCAAAGTGACATGTACCAGCGTGTACCTGGGGTTTACATTACATGGGTTTGGCTCTCCAAACAGCCACTTTCACTTTCATCTCTGGAAGTTGTGCCGCTCCGATGGGTCGCTGGTGCTGCAGTTGGTTGGAAAAGAAAAAAAATAAAATAAAAAAAAAGTTATTCGAATGTTAATTTAACTGGAATATTTGGGGCCATGAGCGAAGTGCCTGGTGCTCTGTTGTGTTGTGGTTTCTACAGGTGCTTTACCAAGGGACCCCTCTGCTGGGTGGAGGGGACACTTGTTGGCTCTGAGCGTGGTGGGCATCATCTGATGTCGTCCCCTGATGCTGCACAGCAGCCCCTTTGCTCTTCCCCTCCCTGTGAAAAAGGGGGTGATGAACCATAACAACAGGAGAACTGTGTAAACGTCCCCCCATCCTTAAATCCAGGCCGAGGAACAGCCAGGAGGGCCAAGGCAGAGAAGGATCATCCTCGGGGGTCTGCACTGTGGGACCCCCCCAGCCACCAATATGTTCCTAATAGAGCTGTGGCTTTTCCAGCACAGCTACAGCATCCGAGGGGAGAGCACTGATTGAATTCCTGTGGACACTGGAGAGCTATTAACTGGTAATGGCTTTCAAACTGTCCTGGGGTGGTAGTGG
>JAOXNG010000052.1:15130845-15142581 GCA_028566535.1 Scolopax minor | reverse complement strand
GGTGAGCGGTGGTATCATGTTTGTACATTCATCTATCAGTGCTATTGTTGTTTTCCTCCTCCCTTTGCTCTTCTGTTAAACTGCCTTTGTCTCCATCCACGAGTTTTGCCTTTTTCTTCTGATTCTCCCCCACGGCAGTGGCGGACAAGAAAACAGCAGTTGCTGGTTCTTTGCTGGCAGCTGAGGCTAAACCATGACAGTCTTATGTATCTTTAAGGTTTCCCCATGACTCAGAAAGCTAATTAAAATCAATGTTGGATTTTAGCACCAGGAAAATATTCCAGGAAATTATATTAGAATAATTAAAAATATCAGTTTGCTGTAAAAGTAGTTCAGCAGATACAAGAGAGGCTTGACATCAGTCGTAAATAATGTGAAGGCTGAGATAGCATAAATGGGAGCCACTGGGCAGAATTTATGAATAATAGCACAGGGACAGGAAGCAATGTTTAATATAGCACTATCATTATGAGATGATACATTTACATATGCTAAAGTATTTTTGGCACTAAAAAAATAGAAAGGATGGAAGTCTTGTGTACTAGTTCCAAACCCACAGAGAAGCAAAGTGGACACTCTCCAGATGGTGCAATACTACCTCAAATAAGAAAATCTCAAGATTCAAGTTCTTCAAGAAGAACCTGCTGTAGAGCTACTCTATGTACAATTTTACAGGCCATCTAACACCTAAAACCACTTATTACATTTCTGTCAACGGGCCATGACAGAAACAGAATCTCTAGGAAACCACTAAGTCTTTAACAAGTTATACAAACTTATACGTGACAAAGTATTTTTTGTATGATAGCCACTGCTGGGTCTGTATAATGTATATAAGGTAATAATCTCTATTTACTGCTGAGAGAAAGAACAACTAGAGGGTTGTAATTTTTTATATCATACATATACAATATTAGTTTAGAGAACTGATGCAGCCCTGATAACCATACTTTGCTAAACAGATATACAAACCCAAAGAAACCTGACTCTCAGATGTGGAGTTTAAGTGATCCTGAAGATCACTCCTCCATAATTTCTCTTTTCCCATAATACCTGAGCAGGAGAACAGACACAGTCTAGTCATATGGCCAGTGAGGGAATGGCCACTCTGCACCTGCAATCACATCATCTGAGCATACACCTACTCTGGAGCTCTTCCAAACTCAAGCTAAACCTCAGTGAATTTCTCAGTAACCAAAGAAGAAAGTCAATCATGGATCTTAATTTTATAGGTCTATCTTTAATTCCAAGTATACCTTTCTTAATCCCTTTTAGAAATAAAACAAAACACCACGAGGTGTCTGATTAATAGATTCTCTTTCTTACAAATGTAAAATTTTACTGTACAGCATCACAATTATTTTTCTTCACTATTTTCTTTCATTTTATTTTATTTTGAGAAATAAAATTACCATAAAATACTGAAACAATTTACAAAGCTTATTCTTGAACTCAGTATCCTTGAAGTAATTATTATTTTTTTAAAAACTGTGTGAATTATGGTGATTTTTCTCAGAGTTATGATGATAAACAGGTTGATTCCCAGAGCCCGGATGCTCTGGATCAGGCAGCTTCAGGCAATTTTGCTCAGGATAAGACAAGTTTTACCGCCTTGGGATCCAGTTCATCACACTTTCCCTACTGAGCCTATGGAATGCTTTAAAATGGAAACTTTTCTCTCATCTCTTCTTCCTTTTCAGGCTTCCAACCAGAACAGAAAAGTCAAAAGTAACATTCATGCTAAAGATCTATTTCTAGAAGTCATATACAGTTAGAGTTATGGGTTAAAAGGTGTATATATGTATGTGTGTGTATATAAATATATATATGTGCACATTCCAAATCCCAGAAGATTTCAGGTGCTTTTAGAAGTTCTTTTTGGAATCAGGTTTGCAACAATCAGCTTTTTTTCTAAAAGTCACTGCATGCTTCCTGAGTTTAACAGCACATCAGTGTTTTATGATAAATTTTAATCCCTGCTGGAAGCAGAGCATGTGTAAAAGGCTTTAAGAAAAAATAAAGTAAAAAAAAAAAAAAACCAGGCACTTGATCAGAGTTTGTAAAAAGCTTATCTGAACTTGTAAATCCCTTGAGATTTCCCTTTCAGCATCAGTTTTAAGTTTCTCAGTGACAGTACAAGTTTTCAGTGTAGGTGCCAGGACAATATAAAATATTTGAACTTAAAGGCCAATATCTAATCAATAACTTTCTATCAGATTCTTATATTCCATTTTGTGGTTAGATTTTTTGAGTGCTGAAGGCACAAAGTGCTCAGTCTGACAATCAATGCAGCAAGTAATGCACCAGTCCGATGGATCCATTGCTGTAATTCTGTGCCAGCAATCCTAGTAAGAGTATTACACTAGTAAGAGTACTGTGAAGCTTCTGAAACAATCTAACAATAATTATATATTTGTAATTAACTGTAGGGATAACAAAGAGCATTACTCCAGGGAACTGCATGGAAAGTAAGAGTGAAAGGGAGTATCTGTGCTTGTCTGCTTAAACAATCATAAGTTAAGTAAGAGCAGAAGAAAGCTGGTTCTTAAGCTTCAATTTGAAAAACTTCCAATTTAGGATAAAGTAAAAAATCTTGGTAGGAACAGTTCTTAAGTGATTGACACCATATTCCATAAGCCTCCAATCTTCAGAGAAAATGGAAACAGTATCTTGTGAAAAAATATGCTATTAATATTTTTGGTATAGTCTCTCTCAATTTCTTTACATTAATGTAAAAAAAACAAAAAAAAGGCATTTTGGAGTTTTAGACCTAGAGCACTGGGGCAGTCATTAAACTGGCTGGTAGGAGGCACAACTAACATGCACTAAGTCAGTTTGAGGTGGTCACAAAAGTTAAGCTAATATCTCACTCTCGCTGGCCTTGAAAATAAATTTTAACTTTTTATCTATTTGATCTTATTTATGAAAACTTAAACTTTTAGCAACTGATATAGTTCATCAAATGTTTTGTCAAATACTAAGGAACTCTATTTTCCTACGGTAGCTTTTTTTTTAAAAATCATGTAAGTGGATGGGGTAGGAATAGAGAATACCAAAGCAGAATACTTAGATTACTTACCACATGAAGAATTTTATTTTCTGTTTCATACACTGTACAATCCTGTGGTAAAATAAAACAAAAACAATTAATCTACATTACTTTAAATTTTCAGTTAAGAAATAAAAGAATACTTTATGCTGATAACTATCTCTTATACATGCACCTTTAAAGACAAATGATCTCTTGAGTTTTGTCATGTCCAAAAGGTTACTTTACAATCTTAAGAATCCTGACTTCTCTTGTGGATGGTTAACCTCAGGAATCTATTCTTCCCTTTACAGTCATTAAACTCTTGTGCTCAATACTAGCAGCAATACTGTGTAAGGCAGAAGGCACAGATTCGTGATAGTGAAAAAAAAGTAATTGAATATAATTAATTTAGCATGTCAGAAACTCAATGATGCGCAGAGTGAGAGATGCATTGCCTAGCCTTAAATCAGGCAGAATGTTAGCTCTTCTACAAATTGCGTGGGGAGCAGACAGCTGTGTCAGACCTACTGCTAGCAAACTGGATTATTATAAAGAATAGGAAGAGTAAACAGAGACTATTTTGACAAGTAGAGTGATAAAGATATCAAAATATAGTGTATTTATTCAATCAGTTTGGTGCAGTCCATCTTTTCCTTCAAGCCCTGATTGCCTACACATTCCACAAGGCACAGCAGTGGTCCCAGCTCTTAGGAGAAGTCACTTAACTGCTCTAGCTCTGGAAGGCCCAAGTCACACCAACAAGGAATGGGAAAGGACACAGAATTGCCCATGCTGAGCATTGGTCCAGGGACACCCAGAGGTTTCAGCGCCTTAAGGCCTCCCACACAACTCCTCCTCAGCTTGCCATTGCACAATATTGCTTTTAATCAATTTAAAGTAGGCCTGAAAAATTATATTCCTGATCAACCTCTTAATTTGCTTAACACTTGTAACTTCCAAAACACCAATCTCCCTATTTTATTGATCCTCTTTAAGAAGAATAATAAAGTTTATCACAACACAACATAAGCCCCCTCACCAGGGGCCTCCTTTATCACAGGAATCTTGCTTATAATGCCATACTGGCACTGATTATTTACATTTAAGTGAACTAATGTTTAATAACTGAAGACGTTATTTGGGGAAATTGCTAAATACTTTTCCAAAAGCCAGGGAAGTGGCAGATCTCCACTCCTCTTGTCCCGCCGCTCGGCTCTGTCCCCCCTGGCTGAGGCGCTGCCCAGCGCCGGGCCCTGTCCCTCAGCCCGCCCTCAGGCCTGCCACAGGGAAGCCGTGCACCCCCTGCTCTAAGGACCACCTTTGTTTGGGAGGACTGGTGATTTTGTAGAGAAATTACTTTCTAAGCGAAACCAGTTTAAAGAATATCGTTAGAAAATATGCAAGTTAAAATCGGAAGGTTGTGAATGCCAAGGAACGCAGAGAATAATTTATATTAGCATTTCATGGTCAGCTATCCCTTTGATGTTTCTTCTGTATTCGTACTGTTATTTTCTACAGCACAAAAAAAGAATTCAATTAGTCAGTTTGGTTGGCAATGCCCAAGGCAGCTTTTCCTACAAGTTTGCACACTTCAAACAGCACATCCACCCTCTCATTTAACCCTCCAAGTACCAAGAGAACAAAATGATCACAGCAGGGCTTACAGCTTGACTTTAGAGCTAACACTCCTTTTTAAATTATTCCTTTAATTTCTTTGCTAGAAATACAATATGAGCTTCATTCTGAACAAACTTAATTACTTCAGGTCAAAAAATAGAGCACTTATGTATAGTAAAACCAAAATTTTACTGTTTTGTAGAGCAGAATTAATGTTAGCTGCACTTATGTTTCCCATTCAAGATTACATTAGCATAAAAAATGTTAATGGGTTTGGGATTCCTTCCAAAACAGATGCATATTGACTTTTTTTTTAAATACATCAAGCCTAGTTTAACTGAGAGGTTAAAAGCACTTGCAATATTATACTAAAGCATTAAGATATGTAGGTCACAAAAGTATTCTGATTTATTTTTCTCTGATACATAGCAATGCACAAGGGATCTCATTAAAAAAACCACACCAACTTCCAGGACTAACATTTATAGCATTTTGATCTATTTTTCTTAGAAAATAAATAATTGTTATAGTAATATTCATCTAGAACCTCCATAAGCAGGATGACATGATAAAAATGTTTTTTTCTTGGAGTTTAAAAAAACTCTTTAAAAAACTAGTAGCTGCATTCTATTTCCCCTGCGTAAAATGGTAAAATACAGGAGTTACAAAAATAGTCACAGCAGCAGTATTACATACAAGCCAGCTTTTGCACCATCCAGAATGTCCTACCTTTCAAAAGTACAGTACACCTTTATGACTCTGACAAAGCAAACCCACATTCTTTTGAATATTCATAAAGAGAAAAGGGCAGTAGGACTTGTGCTCACCTACACTGTATTCACGATTTTAGTCTATAATTCCAGAAGAGTATTTCAGTACTACTGAAATGTGCAGATACCATAAAGAATGTTTTATGACAAGTCTTGAGGACAGTTAACTAACACATAAAAATACTAATACATAGAAAATATTTTGTTCATTAACTTAATACAATAAACCAGCATGAGTTAAGTCAGGTACTGAAAAGAAACAGAGACTATAAAGGAGCAGCTCAGAAGAGAACTGAAAACCCTGTGGTGTTTGCTAGTTGGATGCCATTTCCCAACGTAACACTGCAGTGAAGATCTACTGCAATCTTTGAACGGTGGATATGACAAGATGATACTTAGAAGTATATTGCTTTTATACATAAAATCAAACACTTTTGGAATTCACACATTAAAAAGAACAAGATTGCTCTGAAATTAGGCAAATATGCTCAGGTAAATACACTGAAGTAACTTATTTTACTTAGTTTAATTAAGGTAAAGATGATCATAATCTATATTTAGAAAACAGTGAACAGATGTTTGATAACAGAATGTTCTTTAGCAAATGCAACAAAATAAGATGAGGGGCTAAAAGCTGAAGTCTGCAAAGTTCAAACTGAAAATAACACCCACGTTTTCAATGGCAGTTGCTGAATCAGAGAATAATTGAGATGGAAGGGACCTCTGGAGGTTATCTAGTCCAACCACTTGCTCAGAGGAGGGCTAATGCAAAAGTTAGACTGGGTACAGGAAACTACTAAGAAAAAATTTCTATTAATTGCAGTACAAACTAGGTAGCTTCAAAAATGTTTCATCCTAAATACAAACTATCTGACCAAAATCTGTGATATGGCCTCTGAATTAATCTCAGTGAGGTTAATGTTAATAAAGGGGAGAACAAGCAAAATTTTATTTTATTTGGTTTTTGGTGGGAAAAAAATTAGCCTGAGCTGTGCTGATATTCTTTGGGAAGACACAGACGAACTTTTTGTTTAAAGAATGTTTGTTCATGCAGTTTAATGTATTTATCAAATGTATGTAGCACAGGTTTAAATGTCTTTGACATAATCTGGAAAAAAGTAATCACAAAACCAACTTTTATTAGAAGTACTGAACTCTTTCTGCTCAATGGAAAATCAACCAATGGCTGTGTTTTATGAACAAAATTCCAAACCAGTTCTTCCCCAGTTATTCCAGTTCCCTTTCCCCCAGTTCCCCACAGTACCAGCTGTGGTACTAGAGCATGACCAAATCCAAATTCAGTTAAGTTAGCCTGGTGGATTCATTTTCAGAGCAAAAATAACAGTCCAACATAATCAGAGCTGGAGCTATACTTGAAAATGAAGTCAACAGAGAGCCCAAACATTTGCAATACTGTGATCTAACATGATTTTTTGCATGTTATCATTAACACTTTGATGGGACATTGCACCTCAAAATCAGGATGTTTCTGCAGCTGTCTGCATAATGCTATTCTCTTATAGTTTCCCTAATTATTTTAGGGAAGGTGAGGTCATGAGTGATAAGAAAGCTAAGTAGAATAAAGTACATTGCCAAGCATAAACGGACAGTTAAAAAACTTCTCTAAAACTAAAGAATAAAGAGCAATGTTCTTCTAACCTGTATGAGGAGATACTGTTTACAGTGAAAAAGGGACAGCTTAGTCATCATGGCAATTACATGGTATGTAAATAATAATAATCAACATTTAAGATCATCTAATTTAAATTTTGAGTGAAGATCCACCTTCATACTCACACAGAGAAAGAATATGAACTAAAAGCTAAAAAAACCCTGCTTCCTTATTAGATCTAAGAGGATGTCACTCAGGTACATACAGTACATTCTAGAAAGAAGATTCATAAGCAGTGTCTACATTAAACTAAGATTACATAGTAATGCCCCCTATTTAGAAGGGGGTTCATCATGAGTGACAGCTGTAAGTTACGGACACAAAGCATGTTAATTTTGCACAAAATAAATTTCCGGGTTGAAGACACTTCTTACTTAATATGCCAAATGCATAGCCTTGACTCGTACTTTCACATTGACTAGATTAGATATCTAAAAGTTATCATTCATAAAACAAGGAGTATCTGAAAGGATCTCAGACCTCAGTTTCTATTAGTTATGCCTTTCAATTCATATTTTAGCCTACAGTTAATACTGCAGTTCTGGTTTAGGCGAGACATTTCTGCTTTCACACATTAAGAGCAATTTTCCTCAGATTTAGTAACAGCAAAACTGTCTCCCTACGAATTATTTTGTTTTATTTGCTCTTTCTGGTGCTGTTTAATATACTATAAAAAGATCTTAAGAGGCGATTTCCAAACAACACAGTTCTCATAAAAAGATAGGGAAAAGATAAAACTTGATTTGTAACTGACCTGAAGAACTAACTCAACATTTTTCGTATTGGAATGTCTTGAAGTTTATGCTAAAAGATTGATTGTTTTTAAGTTGTCAAAAAGAGGACAGTTTTGGTAGTGAAGAATTTAAAAAAGAGAACCAAGCTATTGCTGGTAGAGAAGAACTGAATTTCATCTGTGAAAAGCAGTGAAATGAATGACAGAAATGGAGACAACAATTCAAAATTATACTATTTTCACCTAGACCACAGGAAAAAAATCAAACTCATACAAACAACGTGCAATATCGACTGGAGGACGGAATCAGAATGTGAACTTTTTATGTAGAAGTTCATTTTGCTTAGTCTGTAAATCAAAAATAGCCTTGTGCTGTAAACACCTTGTGAGAGAAAGCTTAATAAAGATACATAAATAATTAAATGCCGACATAGGAGTTTTTAAACCAAGAAAAGAGACAAAGGTTTGGGGTTTTTTTGCACTGAAAAAATGCATAAAAGACAAAATTTATAAAAGGAATAAAGCTGAATATTATATATTAAGAATAATAGTTTAAAATACAAAGACTCATATTTTCAGCTCTAGTTCTTCTTTTTTTTTCCCGCCAAGAACTAAGATGAAATTGAATAAGAAAGGAGAAAAAAAAACAGATTGCAGAATGCTATTACTTCAAGAATCCTTTTAAATTGAACGAGTTCTATGATTGGTCTACTTGGGGTTACATGGAAAATCACACCAGCACAGGACAGGGGCAGGCAATGGAGCCCAATGTACTGGAGACAGGGCCAGTTTGAAATGCTTACAGAAGTATAACTTTAGCTAACCTTTCTTCTTGGTTTCCCTCTCACAGTACTCTCATCTTTCTCTTTTGCTTCATTCTAAGGCAGCCCTGCCTGTTCTCTAACCTCTCCACATATTACAGTAAGACTATCTTGCCTCATCAATATTTTTATCCATTCACAAGAGGAAAAACTCACTGTAAATATTTGTAAAACTAATTTCCACTCAGTCTTTCTGTACCCATCTGCCACCTCTTAATTTGGGGGCAGACACTGTCAGAGACTATTATTATTTGTATACTATTTGTATACCAGAACCAGTTAAATTAATATTACGTACCTGTGGACTGTGCCATATTGCAATTAAGTAACAAATGTCAGTGATGATAATACTACTACCCTTATTTTTTACATATTGTTTAATGTTATGAATATTTCATGTTTATCACTAACAACTTTCACGTGACTGGCTCTCCTTTAAGTGAAGAAGCCACAGTACAGGTTCTGGGTAAATCTGTGTGTACTCTAACAACTTGTCCCTGAAAGATTTTTTGGTCCTTCATATTTTAATCTGTAATAAACTGTGAGTAGCAGTTAGTTAAGGTATTGACCACTGTGCCTTTGTTAACACTTACATGGTGGTAGATAACCTAACGTGAAATTGCCTACTCAAAAGCAAAGCAGATTATTTTTAACTTCACGCTATTTTTCAATCTATCCAGGATAAACAAAGTCCAAAAATCTTCCTGTGACTCCCAGAGAAAGAGAATATGCAAAGAACAGAGACATAACACTAAAACAATTTTTCTGGAGAAGTCAAAGCTTAACAATGTTTTTACTATTACAATTTCATTATTATTTATTATTGCAACAGTATGAAGAGGACTCCGAGCAGAAGATAACCACTCCTACCTGTTGCACAATGGTTGTTAGTTCCAGGCACAGTTGAACGATGTTGTTTTTCAGCAGTGAGTATTCTGTCACGCTGACAAATGGAGACCTGTGACAAAGGAAGGATAGGTTCATACGCCATTAAGGATTATAACTGCTGCTTGCAGCATAAGCAGTTGTTAAACAGATTTATGGTTAGTAAGTTTATTTTCACAGAGGCAAATATAACCAGGTTGGCTGGCTGTTTTAAGTTTAATCAAGAAAAAGTCCTAAAATAGTGAGTGTAATTTTCAATAGCAGTGTCTTACTGTTTTTTGGAGTCTTTGGGGGCATTTAGAATATATATATATAAAATACAGAGATCAGTTCTACATCACAGAAATGTGAATCACCCAATCATGACAATCCTCAGCAGCAATTTACACAACTTCTGCAAAATATGCCTTTGAAACAAGAAAGGCAGGAAGGAAGTATACTGGATTTTGGCCAGAACATCAGAAGTTATCACTCTTGTAGAAAGTGGAAATAGAAGCTTCCAAATAATCATTAATCCAGATTTCCTTTGCATGGCTCATTAAAGACAACATTTCTAGTATGACGTCACTCTTCACAGCAGTTAGCACCTTAATTCAGAGAGCAAAGTAACGCTTTCTTAGTCACTAAGAGCTTCCTACACACTCAAATTTTCTTTAGGCTTTCCAAATTCTAGCCGGCTCTGACCCCATTTGAATTTATAAGAACTGACAAGGTCATAGCCCAAGAGAATATGACTGCTGGCATTAGGTTAGGAAGATGTCACCAGGATTATACAAATCCTGTGAAGGAGGGTGATTCACTCTCACTGTGATTTCTAAGGTGCCATTTATACATCCAAGAGCATTCAGATTCAAGACAAAGCTATCCATTGCTATAATTCCAAAGAAAGACACAAAACATAAATGTTCTGATGCTATTTTATGTTTTAGTTTCTTTTGTTCCACAGTCAAAATTTTAACTACGTATATTCAGAGAGATACTTTTAATCAAATTTTCATTTTGTAAATGAAAAAAAAATGCACCAGTGGGTGATTGTTGAGGATTAATCAGCACCATATTTGTGCTTAATAAGCTGATCCCACTCTTGATAAAAAATCTAATAAGAAAATTTCAGACTAAGCAAGTATTGTAATTTATTTTGAATGTTCTGAATTGATTTGCTCAACTCCAGAATTTTGTATCTCTTTGATCGCTGAAGGACAGTTCAAACTCCACAAAAAAAATCTTTTTTTCTTACCCTTATGAAATTACCAGTGATGTTACTACCACTTGTGACAGTATGATCTCAACTTGGAAGAGTGCAGAAGTATTCATTTTGTACAAAATGCTACCAGACTGAAAAGAATCTGATAAAGTACCTAGGGAGTACTACATTTTTCTTCCTATATTTGATACATTTGCAGACCAAAATTTAGAGCTAGAATTGCAGAAATGCCATTTTAATATTAGAATAAAAGAATACCTAGGAAAAAGAAAGAACAAATACAAAACAACTCCAAATTCTTATGCATAAAGGAGACCAAGGAATAGTAAATTACCTGTCCAGCCAGGCTAGTAAGTTCTTGGCAGCACCAATCAGGTCAACTACAGAGGTAAGAAAATCATTCGGCAGGCGTCTGGAGGCCCTGCCATCATAATGGCCACTCCTCCTTCTACCCGTTATGAAGTTCTGAAGATTTTTGGCTGAGGCATTCAGCTTGTGAGACAGAGTTCTCAGGTTTTCAGTCTCCAAACCGTAATTCTGAAGGGAAAGAAGATGACACACAATTAAGTGAAATAGTGTGTTGTCAGCTACATGAACAAAACTGTGAGGTTAAACATTCTGAATGGCATTGGCTGAAAAGATAGGATTGTTATGGATGGTCTTTGACTAAGCAACAAGATACATCATTTAGAACATACAGGATGCATCTACCCTGTCACCATAACAACCTCTGCTGTCCTCAACTCTCACAGTATTGAAGCCCCCAGTCCCGTTGGTCCAACTAAGTCACTGAGGGGAATGCAAAAAGAATCCCCATATGCTGAGTCTTAAGGTCCTTCCTGTTATCAAAAATTGAAGGTGAGTGAGTCTACCTGCTGTGGCTCAGTGTTAACCAACCATGTGGTGTATTTGTTACCTCGAGAGCCACTTTCAAGACTGATAATTAAGTTCACAGGCAGATCCTGTTACGATGACCTGAAATCAGTCTAGGTGTCAAGGTTTA
>JAOXNG010000052.1:15092646-15126018 GCA_028566535.1 Scolopax minor | reverse complement strand
CATGCCTATAAGCCTTTGAGAAATTCAGGACCTGCATCTCTTGCCACATAAGTCTGTGGAAGTGAAGCTTAAACCAACGATATCAGAACCAGTTTCAGACTGAAATTATGCTACTATCTTTTACATGAAAACCCATCTACCCTCACATACCTTACTGGAGAGCAAAGAGAATGGATGGAAAAAGCAGATAACTGACAGTAAATAAAGCCTCTGGAGGAGGCTGATGAATGTGGATTGCCACCACCCCTGTCTCAGTACTAAGGCTATGAAATGGGATGACAGAAAATAAAATTCAGGGAGACAGCAACCAGCCACGCATAATTTTGCTTTATAAAAAGAAATACCATTTGGTCTATAGATGTATCTCAATGAGAAGTAGGAATGAAAATCTGTCTTAAACCAGCTTGTGAGAATGGACAGAATAGTTTGCTATTTTATACCAATCTGTCTTTCTTTCTGATAACTGTAATTACTGGTGCTTAGTCCTTTGAATTCCCATTTGTTCTGTTCTGGTGTTACTATCTCTCCATCATTACCAACAAACGTGGAGTTAGCCATCTGGGGAAAAAAAGTATATTCTAAATTATGTTTCTTTCTGCATGTCATGTGATTATTAACTCAGATGAATGAATGTAAGCTATTCTTGGGCCCATTAGCAATCTGCTAGAGAATGACAGTAAAGCACTCGCTAGCTTTTTAAAAAATGTTTTGAGATGTATGGAGTGAGAGCATCCAATAGTAACGTGCCTGTCTGAGTGATAATACCACTCATTGCAGCACCTGCTCGCACGCTTTTATCCATGAGCCAGGACTGCAGCTTGCCACAGCTTTCCCCAGTGATTTACAGGGAGAGGTGTTTTGGGGAAAATGCTTTTTAGTGATTATGAAATGGGTCCTATTTTGTCTGTCGGTTCTTCAGAACCAGGTATGAATTTCTTTCACTGCCTGCCAAATTTATTTTACTGCTGACCACACATAGATATTAACTACAGCTGGCTCTCCTGTTGTTGCTCAAATGTCACATAGCCTTCAACGAGATTCCACAGGTACAACTTTGAAAAATAATACTCTATGATTTAGCTGATAATTTTAGTAGATGAAATGGAAAGGATTGCATGTCATTTCATTTTAGAAACAGGAATTCTGTACAACTTGTAAAAGTAAGAGAGTAATACTATAGTCATCAGATATAAACATGTGAAAACATGCTGACTGAGAAAAACCTGTTCTGAGATACTCAGATCTTAGTTTAGATGAGTATTTGGGGCACCTCTTCTTGCAGTTGTAGTGCAGAAATTTTGTTCATTTTTCTGGTACTTCGGAGATGTTATTGTTTAGTGATATCAGTATGTGTCTAGATTTCCTTACAAGCAACCAGCCAACCTTTAAAAATTGGAAGTGAACATGTTTCCCTACAGTGAATAGATTTCTTTCCCTAATTGCTTTTCCTTCTATTCCTTCCTTTGGAATGTATCTTTTCCATACATTTTGATTTTAGATGTACATATATATAGCCAGTATATCTACAGATACTATATATATTTATTTTTTTTTTAATAATATACAAGCATATATCTTGTGTATATGCACCCCCCAGTGTAATGTTACAGTGAGTTGGGAGTTGTACAAAATGGCTTGTGGTTATATTTTTAGCAAAAGTGTTAGATCTGAAAAGTACAAATTATAAACTTGAGGCATCATATTCCCATACTTTTTCTGTATCTTAAAGGGCCCCCAAGGCTCTGCACAATAAATTTTACGTAGGTTCTGACACGAACTTTTGTGTCAGGATTCACCAACCTTTGTAGATATTTGTTCACTGAAGATCAAAAGAAGGGAAGATGCTGTGAGAGCTTTTCTATGAGTTCTACCTGCCTTGCCTCCATAGATCTTGCTGAAAGTGCATTCATCATTTAAGTTAACGTAGAAATAGACAAATGATTTGGTCTAAACTGCTGATTTTCAACACTATAAAAAATCACTATAATCTTTTGCAAAATTTGATCTATATTCCCTGGCTTTTTTTTTTTTTATTGTGGGGAGGAGGAATATTTTGCTTTAAAGCTTGTGTCTAACTTGCAGCTTAAATGCTCATCAGCTGCTGGCCTAACAGAGCTATTCACTCTGTCAATGTAGAGAGCTAGTTATGCCATTCCTTTACACAATTCTAAGTCTTTAGGTGGACATGTGTACAAGGCAGACTAGTTTATTAACTTAATTTTGTAGCAATACCATGGCAGAAACATTTATTCCCCCCTCCTGTCAAGGAAGCCAAAGGAAAAAAAATCAAAACCTCTCCGTAAGCCAAAGGGAAAATCCTAGTAAACTAGTAGAGATTGCTTAGTAAATATAAAACCACACATCACATGCATTTCAGTCATGGCCATGTCTAGCATAGAAATGCAGAGGGAAAAACAAACCAGGAATGAAATTGTTCCCTATAACTAAGTTATCAGGTCCTGGTTCTCTGATGTCTAAATCAAAGACTAATCTAACAGGGCCATGAGCAGTCTGCACCCCAAGTCTCTCCTTCAGACTGTTCTCTCTGTTAAAAGAGGTCGTAGGGGAACAGGGGATTGCATGGTTGCTATCCTACCTGCAGTTTTCATCTGTGTCTGGTGTGAGTCTCCATCTTCCACAGTTCAGATTTCCTCTGGAGGGGTTGGACCATCCAGTTGACAGCTGACATCCTAATTCTTTCACCTACTCACAAGAACAGGCCTCAAACCTGAGACCCCAAATCCCAGAAGTTGAATATTATTTTACTGGTGTGATCATTAGAGTTGTGTCCAAATTTTACTAAAGTTAGTGAAAGAGTCCTATCACTGCAGGGGCTTTGGATAACCCTAGCATTTAAATGTAGAAGTCAGCAACATCTTCAAATGGGTGGGCTTCTAGTGAGCATGTTTTATAGGACACTTCTTTTCTCTCCTACATATATAAACAGTGGGCTGAACATACCAATTTATTTTAGCTGCTGGCAAAAGGTCAATAGCTGTTCTCTATCAATTAATGGAAAGAAAGCATGAAGGAGCACTGCAGTTGAGCCTTTCTATCTCTGCACTAGATTAATTATAGCCAAAATGATCAAATCCTTGAGTTCACAGGCAGCATTCACTTCAAGGAGAAATAATTTCTCTTTATTGTTGCTTTCTGTATGCAATTGTGCTAACCAATATCTTTAACAAGGCTTTTTTGATAACAGCAACATTTGGTAGTGAGAAAACCAAATGAAGCTGTGTCAGTTCAGTACAGGATGAAAACTCAGGACTTTCAAAGGGGAACTATTGAAAGTGAGAATAGTTGTATCTAATACAGTCCTTCAGGTGCTGAACCTTCAAGATTTTCGGCAACTTCTGAAGATACTGAATAGCACTGATTTATTTGGTTTTTAATTGGCTGGGGAGAGCAAGAATGATTTTGTAGCCAACTGGCTGCTGCATCCCTGTTGGGGTGGGACAAGAAGAACATACACTGCAGTTGGATTCCTTGTTGATGCAGAGTTACTAAGAAACGTGATTCATTCCTGGCACTGTAACTTGCTGTCACCATGTAATTCCTATGTCCTATCTGATGCCTGAATAAGTAATGAACATTGGTGAGTCTTTCTGTTCAACAACTGTGTAATTATCATATACAAAATGCAACACCAAGAGAAGTTAAGACAATTCTACTATAGGGTGTGATAGGGAAATAAGCAGAATGAAGCTGCCTCAAAAAGGGGAAGGAGATGACTCCGAGCTTCTGTCACCCTGGACTATTAAGTCAGTTGCTGAAAGAGAAAGGTCTTGCAGGATGGTCTTCATACTGCCTTAAGAGAAAACTTACCTTGCTAGCATACATGCCAGTTTGCGCACTAAAGACTAGGGAGATGGAAATGAAACATCTAGTTGTGGATTCAGGGCACCTCACTGTTCTGCACTTTAGAGTCTTTATTGCACTGAGGTTTCGCTGGTGAAAACCCTGATCCAGAGTAACTTTACATACCTCCAGAAGGCATGTGTCAAAGAAGCAGGAGAATGAAGAGTTAACTTTTTGACTTTACACTGGGCCTTTAGGCAGTACTAAAGTTTCTAAATGCTTTTGTAGATATAGTCCTTCATTAAATATTGTTAATGCATTATAAATGGTTTCTTATTCATATTTGAATAATGGAGACATTATTATAATTCATTTAGGGAAGTTACAGCCCTTAGTACTAAATTACACTCTGTGTTTAAGATCTTCAAATCAGTACTGCACCTCTACCTACCTTAGGAGAGTGTGAAAAAAATTCTTAAACTAGGCATTTTTAAAACAAGGTTACCAAACAAGGAAAGTAAATACATGTACTTTTCTAATGAAATGAGTTAAGCAACCTCAATTTCAGTCAAAAACAGATGAAAGTAAGAGCTCACAATCAATAATTCTACCCGAGGAAATACAAAGAAGCAGAGATTACTATAATATTCTGTTGGGACATGCCTGTGCATGTGAACAGGAGACCAGTTACCTCCCATAATGAAACTGGACAAAATTACATCTTTCTACACACAGACAGAAAAACATATGTCCTTCTAATTCAACTAAATTTTCTATGGTGGTAAACCAGTACATGTCTAAATAATGCCCTGGTAATATTTCTCTGTAATCTGTTTCATCTTTTTCTTCCATAATATTTACCCTTGCATATTTCCCTGTATATTAGATAAGTCTATATATCAGGTTTGTCTGTATAATTTTTTATACAGATTCTGAGGAAAGATTCACATTTCTGAGTGCTCTGAAATAACTATCCAGTAAAGGCTCCCACTTTCTTGGCCTCTATGAGATAGAAAAATAAATAGTGTGTGTGAATTCTCCTTTTCTACTATTCTTACCATTTCCTGCTTTTCAAATAGCTATGAGCTGAATCTGAATATAGACAGAAAGATAAAACAATAGTGCTTCACTACCTGAATGTGGGCCCTAACTTTGCTATGCCTGTAAGGAACAGGAATACTGACTGCATAGCAGGTCTCACAGGACTCCTGTACCAAGTAGAGATGCAGAGAATCTAGCCAGATTGGTAGAAATTAATTCTTTTAAACTGCATTGTGGTTTAAAAAATCAACCAGAGCACATCTTTATTTCCATGGAACATGTCCACAGAGCCCAAGACCAGGTGGTCACCTTCCTCTTCCAGTGTCAGTTGGCTACCAGGAGTGATGATGATTCATTACCTGCTGAGCACAAGGACAAGGCTGTACAGAAATCAAGATACGTATCTGATGTATGTCCCATAGAGTAATTACTGGCTGTGTCAGGGCAACATACTTCCTCTTCAGTTCATATTTGACCCTAGTTGTCATTCTTGTTGGTGTCTCCCAGTCCAGGCATGATTTCAGTATTGTGTTAATGAAACATGAGGAAAATGGCTGGGTTATATCTGCTCCAACTCCAGCTCTGCACCAGCTGTCTTCTTTCAGCAGGCTATTCATAATCACTACTAACACAGAAAACAGGCTGACAGCCATGATGTATCTTTTGAATCAAGCATGCTTAGATTTTACTAAGTCTTCATCTCTGGAGATATTAAAAACCCACCTAGATGTATTCTTGTCCAGCCTGCTCTAGATGAACCTGCTTTAGCAGGGGGTTAGACTAGATGATCTCCAAAGGTCCCTTCTAAGCCATACCATTCTGTTATTCTGTGATACTATTTTTCCACTCCAGTTCTTTTCTGCCCAAGAAAAAAAATATATTTTCTTCTGTGTAGGGAGGTAATAGCATCATAAACTAGTATTTTATGCTAATAAAACTATTTGTGTAAATTTTAGCTACTAAGATAAAATAGGCCAAGTTATTGTAGCAAACATTAAGACAAAAAATGACAAATACAATACAATAAGTTCGAATTAATTTTTTGTAAACACATCTGAACATCAAAAGAAGAGCAAGAAATATCTTGTTTATCTTGTTTATTCTGTGGAAAAAACCACCCCAGTATCATAGTATCGTAGTCTTAAGGGTACTAATATTATTAAATTGTTTTGTTATAATATGACACAGAAGTAAAAAAAAAAAACACATATGCACATTGATTGTTATTTGTCACAGGAAATAATTTTAGCTAAATAATTTGTACTGCATAAAGTAATGACTTTAACTTACCTTTAAACAGATTTAGTTTTAATTATAGTAGTTTTTCTTGATTTCTAATTTACGTAAGTAGTTGGTATAATACAGGTATAAATATATATAGAAATATATATACATTGACTTAAAGTTTTTGTGGACTTGTAATACCTGAGGCAGCTCTGCAGACATGCTCTGCCCCTTTTCTGCTGGGACAGCAGCTCTGTGCCCTTCCAGGCTGCCTGCTGGCCCCGCCAGCCCTCCTGCTCCCCAGGGGCTCTCGGGCGACAGCAGAAGACCTCTCCCCACCTGTCTCCCTGGGGCACAGTTGCGGCGTGGGGCTCTTGAGATGACTAGGAAAGAAAATTTCCTGAAGCAGCTCTGGGCTTTTGGAATCTCCTTTGGGAATACGCAGCGTGCCAGATGGGATCCCACAACTCCCTGCTGTCGACATCGCTGTGTGCGCTGCTCCTGCAAAGGCTGCAGCTTCACAATGAAAATCACGGCGTTTGGGATAGCATACAGTCATTTTGCACTTAATAAAACCAGGCAAACACAGCCTGTTTAATAAAAGCAAAATTTCAAATAATCATACACATGATTTTAGCGTAAGTAGTTCTGACGCTTAAGTAAAATGAAAATAAACAAAACATACTTCTTAAAAATTCCTTTCTGGAAGTATGTTTTTAAAGGCTAAGAGGCTAACAGAAACCACAGTAGAAATTTAATTCTAAAATAATTGTCCTTATAAACATTTCTTTGGTATAATCAGGTAGATCTGTTAAAATTTTTTGTGGTTTGTATTTGTGGTACAATTTAAAACTGAAGTTATCAAAACAGTATGAAGTCAAAGTATGCGAGGCATTGCATTTCAGTCAGGCGTGTCATTTTTTCCTCTTTTAAAAGAATTTACAAACCAAATATCTTTTCTATGAATAGCAATTTGAAGGGGGTAAAGTAAGTTTTTAACATAAATCACAAAGGTCCTTCTTTCAAAATTATCTTAGCCCTTGAGGCACACCACATTACTGGTTTCCATTTGGACATTGAACCAGTGACTGTAACTCTTTGGATGTGGCCATACATCCAGTTCCTCAACCAACTAATAGTCTGTCCACCAAATACAACTCTCTCCAATCTAAGGGTAATCTTACATGATGCCTAAAACCATTCTCTATCGAAACCTGATTAACAAAATCCATTAGGGATCACTGGAATCAGTGAATAAGTTCAAGACTAAAACCTAAAACTGAACACATTTCCTCAGTGACAAAAATGGGACAGTGATTATAATAAAATGCAAGTTCTGACAACACTTAACGACAAGTTACACAAAATAAATCAGTGAAACAGTGTAAGTTTTATTAAGGAAACTGTCAGATGTAGTTCATACAGTGTCAGACTTGTCACTGCACAGTAGCATTTTAATTGGGTAATGATCATAATCACATACTCTGTGAGCAGAGAAGGGAGGCATCTGAATAAGAGACAATTGAACCCAACATGACCCGATTCTCAGAATGTCTTATCACAAACCCTCACTTCTGCACAGTTAAACTTATCTATCTGTAGTAAATGTCTGGTGGAATTACTATTATAACGGCCACTCTGGTGACTCTATAGGAGGAGATGCTGTACAGCACAACAAAATATATTAACACACAAAATTAAGCAGAATCGATTTCCCAAATGACAAAAGAAGCCTGGCTTACTGAATAAATGTGTTTTAGGGAAGGGAAAAATAGAGGACATGTCTGGATATGTGCTACTTAAAAGAAAAATATTCAGTAAGTAGTATATTTTAAAAATACATAAAAACATAACACCTGTTGTTTTGCAAACTATAGATGTATTAAGAAAATACATTCTATCTTAATGGCTGGGGATTGCAGTTCAAGTAAAACATTGACCAGATTTGTTTCAGCTTTTTTCTAAAAGCTATTCTCATTCTACATCTGTAAATTAGCAACACTATATAATGAAAACAATTCTCACTATGTTTAATAACCTCTGCTGATCAGTTTATTATGACAGTTAAACTGCAGTATTATAACCTAGTTTATGTGCACAGAACACAGTATTTCCTAAAAATAAAAGTATTGAATTTATTAATAACCATGGTAATAATATGCAAATATGTAACATCACAATACAAATTAGAGTATATTATCTGAAACACCTCAATTCCCCTTTGTGCTCCTTCCATTATAATTATCGTAACTTCAGAGCAAACTGTGTCAGAATTCTTTTTTGTCTCGAGTCTATAATTTGGAACTTGTCACGGTGCTTCTAAGCACTTCATACACTTTCCTGTTATCTTGTAAATAGATACATTAAGTAGATGGTGCTAAGATTAAATATTTTAACCTTATTTAGAAATTTTCCATTATATTTTTAACTTCCAGAAAAAGCTGTAGCATTTCCATTGTAATAGATATGTATAAATGTAATCAAGCATAATTAAGATGCCTTGAAAAGTAATTTTATTCAAAGAGCCATGCGTTTCTGATTTCACATTAGAATATGAAAATAGAATATGTCTTTCCTTTAAAAATTGTACTTGAAAAGACCATAAGACCAGCCACTGCAATAGATTTTTTTCAGAATATGGTATTTAAATAAATTATTAAAATTGTTTTTAAGAAAGTCAAATGACTGGACACCTGGTAAGAGGAACTGAGTTAGAAAAAAGCAAAAGATGAAGTTATGTTCCTGCAGATATCTCCTCTGAAAACATGAAAAATACATGGCTAGACTGGACCGTGAAATGACTATGGATAAGGGATGATCAAGAGAAGATTGCAGACACGGTTTGCAGGTTTTGTTGTTCATGGGTCTCTGAGATCCATAGTCACTGACTATGGCACGACTTGACTTGTAACTATGCCCCTGGCCAAAACTGCACAGTACACCAGTGTCTGCTGTGAAACAGTCTGGACAATCAAGAACGAACTGGTGTTTTCATCTCCTGCCTAAACATTTTTTAAATAGCTTTTATATTGCAGCTCTTGCTACAGATCTCTGAACACACTGCATAAAGTTTTCTTGGTCTGCTAAATCCTAATGAAGTCAACGTGATTTTAAATTGTGTAACATCCAAAAAGTCTCCCTAATTGGGTAAGCTTGAATAAACTAGAACATCTTAATGTTGCTGTTCATGTACGTATACATATCTATCTATGGGGAGAGTGAGAATATATTGCTATGGTGCAAGTATCTAGACCACAAAAAGGTATGATAAAACTCATTACATGCAGCACAGGCATTTAAGAATGTCCTACACCATTAAACAAATTGATTACCCAAGAATCTCACTGATTATCCTGACAGTGAGAAGTATGCATTTTCTTAAAATGCATTGTAAGATTATATCTCACCATGCTATGTGGTCACCCTCTATGATTCAGCACAGCACGACAGATCATCAAAGTAATTTTGGGGTAAGGTCTGTAAAAACATGGTATTATATAGACTGCTTATTGCCATCATAATGTCACATATAAAGGAAGTGTACTTTTATGCAAATAAAAATGCCTCTATCACAACATCTGATCCCTGATGACTTTGTCCGCTGGTGCCGCTGAGACACTTTCAATATACAGAAGGTTCACTTTCTAATAGTCACAAATATATTTTTAAAGATCATGCCATTCTAAGCTTGTTGGCTCAGCGGAATACCTTAATTTCACTTTTTCCCATATATTTATTCTGGTTTCTTCCTTTTATTTTCTCTACCCACTGAAGAGATTTTATTTGTATTTTTTTAACATCTAAAAACTACTTATATTCTTCACAGTTTTAGATTATTCATTTGGTGAGTAGTGAAATACTTTTCTGTTTTTAAATAATCTAAATGCCTTTACCTTGCTATATACCATATATATATTCCTGTTTCATACATAACAATTTAAGAATGTAACCTAGAATGGAGGTGTGCAGCAGGGACTATGGAAAATAGCAAGAAATAATGATATTTTAAGATTAAACAATATGCAGTCAAAAAGAACTTTTGTATTTGAGATCAAAACATGATCTAGATATAATAGGTATTTCTTATATAGAAATCATCCGACGTTATAAACAGAATAGGAGTAAGGATACATTGGAGATCAGTTGGCTTATATATTCTACTTTTTTCTTAGAATCATTTAAGAAATAGAAACAGATATTTGCCTATTTAATGCAAATTCTTGCAAAAAATTTTAGGAATGGAAACTTTTAATAGAAGGAATTCCCTTTGAGAAGAGAACTCGTCTCATTTCGGCTGTAGAGTGGAACATTTGCACTTCTGAACCATCTATAATAGACATTTCTGTGGAGGCAACAAACCATCAGTTTCAGAATGAGAAGAGACTGATCCTAAACTATGCTTAAAATAGTACTTTAGTTTATCTGAAAAAGAAGGTTTTTACTACTTTTCCTTTGAAATTCAGCACCTTCCCTCTGAGCTGTTCGTAACTGCTCTCCCACTGTACTTGTAATTCACATTTTCTGCTCAACTCTGTCTTCACAGAGAATTTTGATCTGAGCTCCCTGGAAGTTAATTTGCTTTTTAAAAAAAAAGCTCCATTTCAAAACGCATTTAATGCTTTTTCTCATAATTTCTGAGCAAAACCTTAATATTACAGCAACATGAAATCATGACATTTTATCATAAACACGAAACGGTGACTGTATTGTACCATCCATACATCATTTGTCCTCTGTCAAGCTGACATCTCTGCATGTTTAATAGCTTCAATGTCAACTCAGAAAAAAATACCACTAAGAACATAAAGCTATAGCACCGTTTTTCTTCTGATAGATGCAAAAGCAAGATCCAAGAGGATGAAGGAAGTTAATCTATTTTGTGGGTTCTTTCCACATCAAGATAAATTGTTTCCAATTACTTCACTTCAGTATTAAGTAAGGACTGATCTGCATATGGCTTCAATTAGAAAAACCCAAATGAAAGCCAGACATCTGTGATGGCTTGACCTCTTCCATATGTGTATGAAAACAAGCTATGCAGAATATGCTGATTAGGGACACTGTGATAAATAAACAAGACCAAAGGATGACCTAGTAGATATTGCCTCCAAAAACCTAGTAGACCCTGATCTGCTAACTTTTGAAAACAATTACCAAGTACTGCCTGCATTAGTGGATACCATGTCTGCAACTGTATTTCTCAGTGAGCAGCATGCTGCACACCACTCCCAATATCTTCTGTCTCAGAAATACCTGAATTACAGCCAAATTCTTCTTTAAATTTCCCGTTGTCAGTTCAGGGAACTTCACTGGCTCTATTTCATGGATAAAATGTCTCAAGCCTACACTCTACGTTTCCAGTACTCTCTGATCTCTATTCATGTGCAGTTTTCTTTCTCAGCAAAACTTAATGAAACTGCATGCGTGTACCACACTGTCCAATAACCAAGAACCTTTATTATTTGTTACTAAAACCTTGTGACCAATTTACCTTTGCTATTTATTTAACCATAATTAATTTTGTGTGAGAACCCGCCATCCAATCATAGGAAGTCTAATTTTTTCAGTTTTTCAAAGTATCTTTTAAAATGAAATATAAAACAGAAATGCAAGACTAAAAAGGAGAAGAAATTCAGTACATAAGACAAAATTAGAATTTTAAGGAATTATGCAAAGTTCAGAGAATAATGGTAGGCTTGCCTTTGGTCAACCCTGACCATTTCACTTAGGTCAGATATTTAGTTTAGGTTCTTGCAAAATTGGTAGTTCCATGTAAAAATTACATCAATTCAGGGAAGTTGTTACACATATTCATAACAATCCAGAAAGAAGCATTTAAAAATTAAATTAATAACAAGATTCTTGTTTTGAATTAGCATTAACAAGAACATGAAAAAAGTTAATCTACCTATTTTTATCATGAATTTGCTGAAGGCTGCTCAAGGAATTCACAGTCAACAATTGCATGAATATGCATCTGCATACAAACAGATATTTGCATGGATTTATCTATAACAATAACTGATCACGGATAATTACTCAGGAGTTCAGGCAGCTTATAATAATTAATATTGTACTGAAAAATAACTCAGTGAGAATTTATGAAAGAAAGTGCTCCTTGCAAATGAGAAAAGCAGTTTTTCAGCTTTTTCCATCATAGGGAAAAAGTCATCATTCTTAACTGACACTGACATACTCCCTGCATTTCCTCTGCACAGAGGATCTCTATGGTATATGTTTGCTACCAGTGTAGTAGAACATTCATTGCATTGCTCAGTACAGATTCCAAATCAGGATCCTAATGAAAAATTGAACCATTGCTTTCTGAAAGGGAAAGAAGATTTTGCAAATTAAACACATAAGCAATAAATAAAATTTAATCATTTCCAGTGCAAAAGATCTACAGAAAAAAAAATAAAAGCTCATTTTAAATGGTCATAATATTGTTAGTACCTAATTATTTAAAATACTATGTAAGTAGTAGTGCAAACATTTTTTATTAGAAGACTAAGAATTACCAATGCATTTTATGTGGTCTGAGAATTTCTTTGATGTTTAAGACTTTGAACACATGAACATGCCTATGGGAGGGATTTTTAAGGTCCCTTCCAACCCAAACCATTCTCTGATTCTATGAATCAATATTCCATTAGCTGGATTCAGTCAATGAACTGTCTTTCACTGCCTGCATATTCTAGTTCTAAGGTTTGCAGTGCTGACACACCACAAACATAAGTTACTGCATTATTGACAAACCAGTAGTCATGCACAGATATTTATACATTCTGCTTTAAAATCGCACTGTAAGGAGTAACAAATTGTTCAGTGAGCAGAGGTAGTGAAAAGGCCTGATTTTCAATGGTCTTTGTCCTCTTCATTCCCACATCCCCTTTTTCACATGACTCCCATGCCAATCTGCATACGAATAGAGGCTGATGGCACCAGCTCTGGGAGTCAGGGAGAGCCACGTCTGAGATGGCTGCAGAGGCCACGGGCACAGACCTGTCATTGGCCATAGGGCTGATGCTTCTCCCCACGGAACAAGTGCATTTTCTCCCAGAAAGTCACTGGTTTAGGACACATGAAACATCTCTCTAGCAACCTACTGGCTACCACAGCAGTTGCAGAAATCCTTGTAGACTTAACTGTTCTGTTGAGTTTGGTTGAGATCAGCTAGAACTTTCAAAACTTTAATTAGAGGTGCTCCAGGGAAGAACTGGTGCAGGTATGGGCAGCAGTCACAGAAAACGTCACCTGCTTGGGGAACTATTTACATTTGGATGGTTCTCACACCCAAGTATCTATGGGAATTCAGACAGCTTTGGTAAAGACTTTTAATAAAGCATGCTAAGGCAAAGTTACCAATTTCAGCTGGCTAATCAATTTAAATTATATATTAAAATGTTTAATGCAATACTATACAAATAAGTGTTCTTACGTAGCAACGCACCAAAACCGTTTACTAGTTTCTGACAGAAAACAACATAAAAACCCTCTGTGCTGCAAGTCATGATTTTAGAAAACCAATATGTTTTCCTTCCACGTACACTGCCTGAAGTATTATTTCTGTGTTTGTAATAAAAGATCAGAATGGAAGAGATACCACTGAACACTCCACAATTTAGAACTTAAAATTAGGAGTTTAACTCTTGTACAAAAGAATGGTGTTTCAGTGGCATTTTTATGAAATCACAGCATACTTTACAGGATCTGTATTCTTATGCTTTACTGACTGGAGCAGTAACTTTTCAAAATCTCATTATGAGAACAGTCCAACAATTTCCAGATGTGTATATTGTGACAATGATTTGAAGTCAGCAGTAAGAATTATTTAATATGAAGCATATATTTGTAATGGTCTCATACATATGTATAGCACATAAGACAACAGCAGATAGAACTGAAAAGTTACCAGTATTGAAACAGCACTTTTTTGCCATTACTTATTTTCCCCTTTGAACAAGAAGGATAAAGACAATCTAAGCCACTGACACGAGTTGTTTTTACAAGTCAGTGCACAAATAGATGTCTTAGCACAGTAAATTAATGTGATTTTCCATCAAGAACCAGTAACTAAGTTTTGTGTCAGTCAGTAAAGAGCAGAGGAGCAATGAATTCCCACTGTCAGAGCTGCACTATATAGAGCCACAGGAAAGTTTTAATCAGTTCCAAAATTTAGTGCATCTATCAAAAATTAACAAAACCTTAAATGTAGTCCACAGACAAATCTCAAAACAACATGTCTGACTAGATTTATAAATTTGGCCAGTGTTTCTGCACTGTCCAAAATCAGTGATTTCCATAGCTCTCAAATTCTAGAATATTGACCCAAACATCCTGACTAAAGGAATTCCTGACCAAAGATTCAGTTATCTAAAACACTTCTCATAACAAGTTTCACTATACTTAATTTTGCTTAATTCTGGACATTTTGGCTATAGAGCTTCAGAAATGACAAATCAGTGTCTCTTTTAAAACAAATGAAAGACACAGTTGTTTTATGTTAAGCACTATGGAACTATACTGTTATGCGAAAAGCACATTTACTAAAGACATTATATTCTATAGAAAAGCAGGGACTCTTAAATTAAGAGGCTATGACAGCTTGACCATTTTATACATGTGTTTTTCTATGACAGCATTGCCACTAGTATTATAAAGTAATAGATGTTGTTACAAAACATGAGTGATCTATAAAGTTTAACCTGACTTGCACCAAGCCCCACACCGTAACAAAGCTTCATTCCTTCAGGGTGGTCCAACACTTGGCTCTGATTCCTGTACTTACAATTTTGCAAAAAATTGAATGCTCACTTTCCACTTTCTCAGCACAAAGTCCGCCACAAATACCATGCAGAAATGGAGAAAAAAAACCCACAAACAAACAAAGGTGGAAAGCACCATTTTACCTCAGAGATTAATGTTTGTGGTAGCATTGATGAGAATGTCTCACAAGACTGCTTTTTGTGGCAAGCTTTAATCACTCTAATTTTATCAAAAGCAGTGTATAAATCTAGCAATATGTTTTATTACAAGGTAAGGAGTGACACAGGACAAATACTATCAGAATCTTTCTTTTTAATTCCTTTAGTCTAGAAAAAAGAAAAGAAAAAGAAAATGTGAGTCATCTGCTCACATTTTCATGTGTCACTACCAGACTATTCCATACACTTCACATTGAAATTCTAGGGAAAGTAATAATTCATATAAATTAATTGGATATGTCAATTCTAATTAGTCCACAAATGCTAGGTAGGAGTCCTTAGGAGACCACAGGGTATTCTCCACATTGCTGCAGACAAATCAAGTATCCAAATCTTAGCTAGTCTGTGGCTTGGGACACGAGAGAGCTTACACAGAGCAATTCACAATAATGGAGCAAGGCAGCAAGGGAACACGGTTAAAAAACAAAAACTGGCCTTCCTGCTTCTTGCTGTCCACTGCTTTTGGCAAACTAGACTACTCTGCAGTAAAGAATGCCTTCTGAAACACAAAGAAATCAAAACAAAAGAAATAATAAACATTCACTAAGCATTGTCACATGTGATGTTATGGCAGCTGGTTTCAAAAGGAACAGCCACGATGTGAAATGGAGTGTTACTACATAGGTTTTTCTTTATCATTGTGCAGGGAAAAAGTCCATTCCTCTATCCCTAGTTGTAATTCTGATCACTATCATCAGCCTTCAAGAAAGAGATCATCCATAAAGGCTGTAATTACAAACAAAACCACTGTCTTCCAGATCTAAACCTCAGAAGAAATCTAAATTACGTCAGGAATGATTGTACCATTAACATGTCCTGAGTCAGAGGTGGAAGAATACACACAAATTATAACGTATACACTATTTGGATTGAATTTCAGCCAGTATTTTCTCTCTTGCCATGGTCTGTAGCATCAGCTATCTATATCATCATGTGGTTTTTGAGCACAGTAACATTAGCTTACCTATTCATTTGCATAAATTTCTGCATTGACCTAATAAGTAACAGTACCATTTAATTACACATTGCCGTGTGCTGTTCTCCACCAGGAGGTGAGATTAACTCACAATATGGAGAAGAATATGAAAAAATAAAATAATTGACAAAATACCACAGTTTACCCAGACACAAAATATAGTAGTCTAGTTTGCCAAAATATAGATTATTATAAGTGGATTCTTTTATAAATTTCCAAATGGAAATATGTTTATTTTTCAGAAGCATAGAGTAGTTCCTGTAGTAGCCTATTCACCAGCTACCCTGCAGTGAATTAGAATACTTGTTCTCACTGGCACTTAAACATGCATTTTTAGACAAAAACTGCAAGCTTCAGAAGAGATTTAACATTTTGAATAAAACATGTTTCTTCCTATTTTCTGAAAAAGAATTACTGTATGACAAGAGGATATCTTTCAACTATGTCAAAAGACAGCAAAACCAAAAGTATTTCTTCTTGTTAGACTGTTAACATTGTCATCTTTTACAGGCAACTGATGTACATAAATTCAAGGAATTAATATAGGAGTCAGTACAGCAAATTTGTATTTTACCCTATTTTTTTTTTTTAATATAAACCCAGCTTTAAGTAGGAAGAATACAGAAATACTTATAGCCTGAAATAATTTATCTGCTGTTTGATACCCTAATATTGGATACATTACTTGTGGAAAAAAATTAGATGTGGCACTGGAATTCAGCCAGCCTGCAGCTCACTTGCTGCTACTCTCTTCTCCTTTTGGACTGTATGCAGGTAGCTGAAATTTGAGTAAAAAGCAGACAATCTCTGTTCTTATATTTCTAATATATTCACCTCATCTTATGACAATAGATGACACACACATTGGAATAACTGAATAGGACCATTTCCAATCTGTGTTTGGCTACATAACATGCAGAGCTCTCATAAGCACAGGGTTCTGTGCCTTCATCAAAGGCTACGTGGCCTTGACTACTGAGGTTGCTGTACAAGAGTGATAAATCATATAGGATAAAGTTGTCAAAAGAGCCCAAGCCTAAGTTTATAGTGCAACTTAACATACAAAACACAATTTGTAAGTCACCTAGTTTAAGTTACCCTTAAAACAATCCTGTGCTTGGGTACCTTTGAAAATTTTACTTACAAAACTTTTATACTACCGTTGGTGGTACTGCTACAATATTCCAAAGTACTCTTACTGTTCAATCAATAGTCTTGGAAACCATGTGCTACTATGGAACAATCAGTGTAGGAGTAGTGGTCCTTGAAGAGAACACTGAGAATCCATCAAGAAAAATTACCCTCTCCCTTGTCCTCCACTTATATCAACCCATTATAACTGCCTTTGCATCTGGTAAGGGAACACTGGGTGATTTCACAATTAAAGAATCTTATGCAATTGCATTCAAGATTTTCCTTTTTCAGCATACGAGTTTAGCAGGATCTTGAATGTCTTACTTCTTTACCAGTAAGATAACACTATTATGCACTCAAGTGTGTAAAAACCCTGTGAGCAAAAGTACTTTAGGCTAGTGTGAATTGTTTGTACAAACTTACAAATTATCTTCCTTCAATGTCCAGATCCTAAAAGATTTTTTTAAATGCAAACATTGGCAACAGACTTTAAAATTGAGAAAAAACTCACAAAGTGAGAAAAAATAGTTTATCAAATTACATAATTTGAAAGGCTAAAAAAGAATGAAGCAGCTAATTAGACTAAGCAAAAGATATTAAACCCTGTGTAATATGTGGAATAATTAACAAACTCATTCAATAATACTAATTCAGTGGTTTGGCACAGCATAATAGACTGCACTGGACACAGCACTGGACTCTCAAAAGTTGAACTTCTTTCCCAGTTGAGATTAATAAAGCTCTTTGTATAGAGAAAAGTAATGTATATACCAGGTTCCTCATTCAGAACGGAGGAGATGGAAGATCTCTTCATCTCTCTCTAAGAGAGATGACATTCCATTCCATTTCAAAGAAAATTTATTTCCATCTATTTAAGCATCAATATCTAAATAAAATGAAGATTTCAGTCTAGAATAATTACCTTTGAATAACCTATGAAATATGGAGGGAACAATATGTATCAACATATTGTTGATACAATGTTGATACAACATATCAAGTGACTTGTTAAAATGAAACTTGATTACATACCAGATTAAGTAAGAAAAACTACTTCCCAATATACTCACAGTCTTGACAAATCAAAAAGTGTATGAGCAGAATGAAAGACAAAGGATGTCAAGAGAGATCATTGTAGGTATGGCCATTAAAAAGTAGCATAAATTTAAGGAAAACTTGAATAATTTTAATTCAGAAGAAACAATCTTATCAATAGATACAGAGACAGCTATCAAAGAGTGACTGCTTCATCTTCCTCATGGCATACTCCAAAATTAATTGTTGCAAACCTCTTTCCATCTGACCAACTATGGCTGTTGTAAATTTGTTAAAGAGACTCCTAATAAAGAAATATATAAAGAAACCCAACCAAACCCAAAGCATATGTGTTTGGTAACTATGCCCCATATGTTGTTTAAAGAAAGTAGTAAATATGCAAGCAAATTAAACTCACACCAGTTGTTATAATCACGTTGGCCCACAGGTGACTTTATTTTGCCTTCCAGCAGAAAAACTATCATGCTTGAGTTGGTACTTTTGCAGTAGCTGCAGACAGAAATTTTCTAATCTTTATTTCTCCTTGAATGCTGTCACAGCACAGTGGCTAATTTCACTAGCAGAATGCCTATGAATTAACAGTACTTTTAATTATTTTAGATACAATCTATATTTGAGCATGCTTTTCTTTTTACATTCATTTTTCTTCATTCATTATCAAAGTCTTTCTTCTCACTAGGCTGTTTATATTTTAATTTATGTGGGTTTTAACAACATACTGACTCCAATACTGTCCTAATTAAATTAAATTTACTTGCATGGATTTGAACAGCAACCCATGTTGACCTCAAAATTTTCCTTTTTCCTTCTTTCCAATATATTTTACCGTCTATCAAAGAATTATTTTCCCCAGGCCCTACTGCCTCTTCAGTCAGCCAATGCCTTTGTGAAACTAGTCCTCCAATGCATATCCAGTATTTCAGCTATAATAAAATTCCACTCCAAATCCGAAATGGCCTGCACTTTTTAGTCCATAGACTTTATCTAAGTCACTTTTATTCAGAAGTAATATGAAGGTTTGAATCAAATAACCAAGACATAACATTAGTTGGGGTTTTTTCATGTTTATCTGTGAAAATTGGGTATAAAATTGTACCAAAAGCAAATGCATACTAATAAAACTTCATTGCCTTTAATAATTTGTGTTTGAGAGCCCTGTTAATACATGGGTTAGGACAGAACCCAGAGATTTTTCTTACCAGCTTAGGGAAGAAAAAGCACAGAAAGTGTCTCCTTTGGTTTTTGTTTTCTCTTGCACTTTAAACTTTAGGTATGCCTCAGCATTTAGTTATGTATATGCTGTGTAATGGTTTGCATCACTATGATAGAAGCAGAGACATTTGCTCTTTGATGTGTAACCCCAAACAACTACTCCCCACTCCCCCAAACTGCAGTGGGGCTGATGGCCAGGCCTTTAGGGAGCACATATGGAAAATATGGCATCACAACATGCACTTTCAGTGGGTTCCAAGAGCTTGAGCAAAGACAATCAAATTTCTCTTGGTTTCTTGAAGCAGCATAGCTGTTCTGCAGCTAAACTCATGACCAGCGTGCAGCTGAATTCCTGATGCATCACTGAGCCTAAGCTCACCTGAGAGATTTCTACAGTACATTGGAGATGCTTCTGCGTAAAACGTTATACAACCCATCTACCTAAGACAGAGGGAAACATCCTGCTAATACTGCCTGGAAGAAATAGGTCACATTAAGTTGGACACTGCCTATTGCCAAACAGAAATCAATTAAGAATTCCATGTATGGGGAAAAAAAAAAAAAAAAATAAAAAATCAATGCTCATTGACATGGTCCAGCGAGTGGATGATATGCAGAGTAGAAAGTAGTACTGACATATATTGATGTGAACAGGAATGCAGCTATCTGGGATCCAGACAGGAAGAGAATACAATATGTATAGCATCATGGATGTTCTGCCAGAAAGGGCCTGGAACACATACCATGCTGAATGGGGCAAATGGAGAAACTCAACAAACTATTGCTCCTGTTACCACGCGTCCACATGTGGAATTTCAGATCAGATTGATTGAATTTCTGTTTCCCCTCAATTCTTTTCATAGCAAGCTTTGAAAAAAAATTTTGAAGTACAGGTATATATAACTCTAGAAATATACTTACTTTGTACTCTGTGTACCAGACATCTTACTGACTGGGGCTGCATTCTACCTGCCCCTAAACTGTATTAAGTCTGCTTATAATGCAATTCAGGGGTAAAATGACATTCTCCTTAAGACATTCTGATTCAAAAGATTACTTATACGCTAGTTCTTGTTTAGTGGCATAAGCAAAACACAGATACACCTATACCATCCTTTTAAAAAAAAAAATTACTTTTTAAGTAAGGTTTTTCCACTGTTTTTTAAAACTAACTAGTCTAAAAATCAATTACTGTGATGAACTCCAATTCACAATTTTTACTGATCACTAAACCAGAAGTCAGATTTTAGTGCAATAATCAGTTAGTGTTTCAAAATTTAGTACAGAATAAGAATACAATTGTAATATTTTAAAAGTATATTTCAGTTGTTAATAAAGGCAGCTTCATTTCTCCTATCATTCAATTATTTTCATTATGTAAAAGAATTAAGAGAAATTTTTAATAATGCTTTCAGTTGCGTAGATTAAACTTCTCATAAATTATTACAGATTAAAATAGATATTATATGCAGTCTTGTAAAACTTTTACTGTTATCCCTGCTCCATGTGAAGCTCCAAGAATTGAATAATATGTTGTGCACAGCAGCCTTGTAAAAATGTCAGAAGTGAGAGAAGCCCCAAGAGCAGAGCCGCAGGCAGCAGACTCACATGTTTTCAGCAGAAAACACATGGAACGGGCAGGAAGATAAAAATTTAGAAGGGAAAAAAGACACCCCAAACCAAAAGAACCAGGCATTTTAGAGACAGAGTGAGAAAGGAAGGGTAAAGGCTTAAAGGCAGGAGGCTAAATAAATGATACCAGGAGCTGGAAAATCCCTATTCTGCTTTAAAAGAAAAAACAAGGTCATGACACAACAGTAAAAGAAGAGCTGCACTAATGACCTGCAGCATGGCCAGCTTTTAAGAGGTACAGTTTCTTTGTATAAAAAAGAAAAAGGAAACAAACAAAAACCACAACCAAAACCCAAAAAATCAGCAAGGGTCCTCCTAGTGGGCACCCTTGACTGAAAGGCACTCTGTTTCCAGAGGAAACTCCTTGGGTTTGCAATTTCTGACTAGTGTCAGGGCACAGCACTGCATCCTTTAGGAAACATGACATTGTGGGATATTTACCTTCCTTTTATGTGGAAAACAAAGTTTCAGAGGGAAAACTCTGGAGTTTCTAAACCACAATATTTTTCTGGGTTATGCAGTATGAACCAGGCTTGGCTGCAGCAGGCATGGCTGCAGCAAGGCCAAAATCATATCTCTGATTTGACTTATATGTTATTTAGTTTGGAAGAGTAGATTTCAAGCTACATTAGGTGTATTTTGTAATTAGAGGTACTTGCAAGAAGCTTATGCCTAATAAAAGGGACGTCATACTACTTTTTTCTTAAATAAGCTGCATTTTTCCTTCTTGCTTTCTATCTTACTCCTAGATTTCCCTGTTGGAGACAATTTATCATATCAAAATTCCACAGGATAATTTAGTTTGTGCAAAATCAGAACTCCTGACAAAGAAATAAAGTACTAGGACTAATTAATTTTATTATTTTACTTTTTTGTATTTTCAATATCCTTTCACCTGTTCGCCTACATTAAGTTATTTGTATTTTAGAATTCATTTAATACAATGCATTTTATTAGCTGGTAGGAATTAAATAACAGAGGAAAAAATAATTTTCTGATATCAAATACTTTGTTAAAAGACTAACTAAATTAATAACTTGTTACATGGAAAAAGCGTTCTTCCAAATTTTGATGCTTGCAGGTTCCTAAAAAAAACCCCACCCGTAAATTGACACACACGTCTGTACTTTCAAGTCAATTTTATCATTCCAGTCTTATCTTAAAGCTCATTTTAAACAATCTTCCAGTCTAATTAGCATTACCTTCTGGCTCCTTAGTACCATCCTCTTGAAGGCTGGCATGGTTAAAACACTCAGGTCTACTTGGTTTAGTACAGTGTGGCAAATGTCAGTGAAATACGAGGGCATATGGCATATAATTACAGAACCATATGGATGCCAGTAGTGATAGTCAAAGTTTTTGAATGCAAGACCAAGAAAGTTAGAGGAAGAGCAATAAAAGACCATAGTACATAATCATAAAATGGATATATATACTTTCTTTACAGCTGAAAGAAGCCTGTACATATCTGTTTCTTAATGAAGTGAAGTCACTCTGTGTGTAGAAGCATATAGCTGTGAGTGCAGTCTACATTATTTTCATTTTGGTTTGGAAATTTATAAACCCAGATTATTAAGATGAGTGATGCAAGAAATGACTTACCAATGCACAGAGCAGATCAACCGCTTCCAGTATCAGCTCTTGGTGGCCAATGCGAGTGACTCCCAATTCCTCAAGCTCTTGGTGAGTGATGTGTAGCAGCTGTTCACCATTGATCTTTTCTCTTTCAAAATTTTTTATGTATTGTTGGAGGCAATCATCAAGGCCTATTTAAAAAAGCCAACAATGCATATTCAGAGAACAAACAGTCATAATTCCATAATTCAGAAATATATTGAAATTTCTTGGGAATACAAGTATAGTTCCTTGTTTGAATCTATTCTGGAAAATTTGCAAAAAAAAAAATTAAAATTATATCATTTACATATATATGTGTAACTTACATAGTACAGCATGTACTACCAAAGAGAAAAGCTGATATTACTCATATTTCAATATTAATTTAAAACCATCATGTACTTATTACGGAAACAAGGGGAAGGACAAAGAAGCACAGAGAGTGACATAGAAAACCTTTTCCTCATGATGTCACAAAGACCTAAATATAAGTTTAATTTATGATTAATAGCATATTCTCCCTGGTATTCATCGAAGGCATACGGTGTGACTATCACTGATTAGGAAGAGTGGTTTTCAAATTTGGTAACCACCTACACTAACTGCTACACCCAGTGCCAATTTTTAATATTTTTTTTTCAAGTCCAACTACCCAACATTCCAAAACTCAATAACATACAAATGGTTTTGTTACAAAACCTTAGATTAATAATACAATTTTTCCCATGCACAAAGAATTATTCTATTTGTCTTGAAACTTGACATGGTAAGAGTAACACATTCAGTAGCTGCCACATTATTCTGTTTTTCAGGCCTGAGAAGAGAATGATTAAGATCATAAGTTGAAATATTTTTTCATTCCTTTGAAACATTCAAGTCTGTTTCAGAACCACAAATGCTTTAAGTTCCAGCTAGAACAATTAGTTTAACATTGGACTCTTTGCTATTGAAAGATACAGAAGGTTATACAGTGTTCCCTCAAGGACTCTGCCAAGAATTGTATTAGATTCAATGAAAACCTCATATGCATATGATTTTTGGAGACCTAGAAAAATTCAGCTTCGATAATTTCACCTACTAAGAGTAAGTAGAACACTCTGATTGTCAATTATTGGTCCTACCGTGAAGCAGGTAAACTCAAGATCCATAAAAAGAACCAACTGCCACAAGCCCCAGAAGAAATCGGCTTGGGCATTTAAGGAAGACAAAAGCTTTGCAATATCACAACTTCTGCAGGCAGCCTTCTATTAAATACTCACAAAGTTACCGGTATGGTTAAATTAAGGAAAAAAATGCGGAGGCAGGCACTTATCCAAAAAAAACCCCAATGCATATAAAGAAAAGGAAATAAGTGGTGAATATTGCTCGCATTAGTCAGTTCAAAAGTTCTCACAAATGCAATATAAGCAGAAATAAAGGAAATGTTAATGTAAGGAAACAGATAATTCTATCATGTGCCTTAGTATCTTTTGAAAGAAAATTCTGTAGTTATTTTAACATTTTTTTAACAGCAAAAGTTCTTTTAAGTAACAAGACGATACAGTTTTGCAATGATGAACTGAAATATATTCCTCTAAATTAGTACAGGAATATTTGATGAGTTAAACAAGAGGATGAAGGAAACTTACCAAAAACATATTAGAAAACAATCTATTCCTCCATTTATCAATTACAATCTGTTACCCCATTTATCAATTACAATCTGTTACCCCATTTATAAGCATAGATATTTGACACTTAGATATCTATTATGACACTTTATATTTGGCATGCTGAATATTACCACACTAAGTCTCAACATAATTCAGTTGAGACACAAGGACTGTGACAACACAAAAGCTGAATAAAACAAAGCAATGCATTTATCTTCTATTCCATAAATACAAGGGCATATATTGCAGTTTCCTTCAGTTAACTTATCTTTCAAAATTATTCAGTTATTTACTCTGTAAACATAAGTCCTAAGTTATGTTATATTGCTCATTCATCATTTACTAAGTAACATTCACAGCTTTACAGTCACTCATATTATACATATAATCCATACAAAACTAGATTAGTGATATAAAATGTCATATTTTGTGTTGTTATTCATAAGTATGAGATAATTTGGGGGGGTTTGGTTTTTGTTTTCATTTTTAAAAAAACCCTCAAATGAGCAGCCTGTTTGCAACTAACGTACCCAAGTCATTTTTCTGTTCTGGAATGGTCTGCAAACAGGACACTTTCTCTGTATCTATTCATGCTTTTAAATGATTTAATGAATGATTTGATGTAATTATATTTCAGTTTGGATTGGTTGAAAACTGGTCCCTGCAACTTCTGCAATTATTATTTAACATTTGAAATTCAGAGCCATTACACGTTTCTGTTCCCTGCTTGCTCAAGAACAATTCCTAGAAACAATTTCAGAGCAAGATCCAAAACCCATGCGTTCCAGATTTGCTTTTAGTGAATATTTGCCTAAAACTCATCAGAAAAAGTCACTGAAACTGACACCAGAAATTAAATTATTTTGAAGAAAAGTGAAGTAAATTAATTTAAGTTTAGTATCAGTGGCCACAAATAAGCATTTGTAGTATTCAGAAAGGTTTAGAAAAAAATAAATGAATGCAACATCTTAGGAAAACTGTGTAGTCAGACGTATTAAATGTTTCTGTGCCAGAGAGAATGTATGACAGATGAGCAAAATAATAAATTTGTATTATTCATACTGCTCTGTAATGGCTCCCCAGGGCATCTTTAGAAGGCGTTTACTTAATGGTGCAAACAGTATGGCAGTTAACAATAGAATACAGAAATATATCATTAAAGGACCAGGCTGTCTGGTACTGTGGCAGCATCTAATAAATACAGACAAAATAAATATTTTGCCTTTTCTGTCTACCTAGGAATTAGGTATTGTATTCCATTGGTTTTTTTTTCTTGCAATGTAAAATTTTGTGTTTGATGTCTCATGTGTTACAGAGGGAGAATTTAGCTATCAGTAGTTTCTTCCTTTATAATAATGGCTATAATTGGTTTTAGCATGAAAATATCAAAGATGCAATTAAAAAGAGTACAGAATGAGATCATTTTGACCAAAGCCAAGTGGAATATTTATATTCTCAAGCCTCTTAGGCTTCATTAGTGCTTTCTATGCAATATTCTCAATATAATTTCTGTTTACAGGCAAGACCTGAGTTAGTCAAGATTCATAGCTAGAAAGAATTAAGGGGCATTAACTCTGCTTTATATGTAGGTAAATGAAATTAAGCTACAAGCTTACAGTTCCGCTGCTGCACATTCTTACTTTTTTTTGGGTATAGCTTGTCACTAACAATATATCCTTCATAGTGCAATAAGTTAATTCAAGGAAAAGGGCTTAAATGTGTGTAAGCTTTGTTTTAAATTATGAGAAATCTGCAATATTGTCTTTTTCCATTTTTAAATAAAGCTAATTCTATCTACACCAACCAGGAAAACTCTCTCTGTATTCAAAGAGTAGACGAAAAGCAAACATCTCTCTCTGATATATTGACTGCAAACTATGATTTTGCAAATAAGGGCTGTAGTAAATTGCCTAAATCAAGAAAGCATGAAAAAGAAAGGAGGCGGCAAAAAGGTGGGGAAAAAGGAAAAGAAAAGCCTGACAGCTTTAAAATATTTCCTTAAAATATTTCCACATCAGAAAAAAAGAATCATTAAAACAGCAATGCAAACCAACATGTCATAAAAAAATTCTCTGTAGAGTTAGCTAAAATCAGATTTAACTATTAACTCAGACCCAACGCTACAAAAGAGATGCTACATGTTGTGGGCAATAAGGTCTTCTGAGATTAAAATGAATCTTTCCATTGATGTCACCAAACACAAGGTTTGTTTTACATTAAAACCACAAACATAGTTGCCATGTTACATAAAGATCCAGGCCTTTCTCTCTGGCATTAGAGATACTGAAAAAAAAATACTATAAAAATAAATGAAAGAAAAGCATAAGTCCTTGCCTTCTATGCAGGAAGTCCAATTATGTAGAGAGGGCAGCTCTCACAAGGGATAAATGTGGTGACCATAACTTTGTCAAGTGTGATCCATCACAAAAGAAAAGTAATTTCTAAGTTTGAAAAGTCATTTACAATGTTTCATAAATCTCTCCATAAATTACATTTATTTGTTTCTTCTTTTTTCATATATTTTAATGGATTTTGTTATTTATTGTAAATTATGCTGGTTTTGTAGTCTATCCTAAAAATTCCTGACCAAATGATGGTTTTATTCATACTACATCATTATTCCCAGAGGAAAATATAGAGCAGCTGGCTAGAACAGCAGAACGCTGGCTGTGAAATGGAGAGGTTATGGGGAGGGCAGACAGGAAAGGTCCTTGCCAGTTCAGCTTGTCACAAACATGACTGCTCTCACGAGGTGATTCTTCTGACAGAAGAGGGTACACAAAGTGAGACATTCAGTTATAAAAACGCAGCGTTGCTCATTCTGCTTTTAGAGTCTAGGATGAAAGAGAAGGAAAACAGCTCAGTGGAAATCCATTCACCACGCCTGACTTCTCCAGTGCAACACTGATGCAAGGGAGCGTTAGAGTGCGCTTACACCCGGGTTAGGAAAGAAGGCAAAATCAGTTTAAGTGTCTGAGAAAGTATTTAATGTTTTTCCTGATCAAAATACATTTTAACATAAAAAGCACATAGCAGAATACTGAAATCACAGTTGCACAAAGGCTTATATACATCAGATTGGAAGTACAGATACAACAGTCTGTGGAACCTGGGTCTAAAGGACAGAATCTGAAAGTCACCGGAAGGATCTTGGTTTGTTCAGGATTACACTTTGGTCTGCCAAGAGCAAATTAATATCCCTATTAATGTATCTCATTTGACTAATAAAAGCTATACAACAATCATATCTCATTACAGAACGGTGATTTGCAAAAAAATCAATAAATCAAAGTGAAATGGGGACAAACTCAATTTTCAAATGTTACGGTGCTAGATATTGAATGAAATCCACTAAAGCTGCTATGTCCTTCAGTGAAGCTAAATGCAAATGATGGCTGAGCTTGTTTGTGAGGGCAGATACCTTGTATAATGTGTGTGTACAGCACACAACAGGAACACACTCGCACCAGCATATGCATTTTAGGAGTGTGAGCAGAGTTGTGAGCCAACAGGGTCATCTAATAATTAAAAAAAACACTGATTGTACTGAAACTACCCCTGGGTGACAAGGATTAAAAAAGAAGACACACACAAAAAAAATTACAGAAACACTGCTTAGAGAGGAGCAGAAAAAGTAAAAGACAAACAGAAACTGTGTGCACTTAGAGAAAAGGCATAGAGAGGAAGCCTTGAACTACCTATGAAGTAGGTCTGGAGCTGTAAGTAAAATAACATTGTTTGACTCCTGCAGATCTTTGCAAATTACCTTGCACATGACCTTCTGGATAAATGGGACTGCACCTGAGACACCTCACCCAATTCCACCAATGGCTTCTCTACCTAGGCAAACCAATGTGCAAGCCCAGAAAATTAGCTCTTCACTATTAGCATAAAAAGGAAGCTCATCTCTGTGCTGGAAGTCACATAATTATTTGAAGAAGGCAGCACAAACTTCTGCATATGTAAACAGAAGGTTGTGACAGGAGCAGATCTGCTTAAATACATCCAGTATTTAACAGCATCTACAGGCTCAGTCCAAGTAATAGTTAAAGAAAGCAACTAGGTTGAGTTTAAAAAAATCATCAGAATTTTCTATATAAAGCAATTTTTAGCAGCTAGCTAGAAAAATCTGGAAGAAATAGACTGGTTGGCTAACAGAGAGAAGTAGGTGGAGAATGCATGCTTCTTCCTAAATATCATTTTACTGATTACACACATCAGTTTATAGGTGTTTTTGATCAAAACCGCTTTTCTTCATTACATTGAGCTTAGGCACAGTGGATCTTTTTCCAATCCTTATATTGCTTGTAACAATGAAAAGCATCAGGTGGATATTTTTGCCAATGAGGTTAAAAGCTTTTTAAGAATTATTCAGTCCAAATAAAGAAAAGGCATAATCCTCAGAACCATGTTCACACTAAGCCAACTCTCAAATATCAGCTATTTGTTCTTAAGCCCTTTCAGGAGGTAAAAAACTGTTTGGAGTTCCTGGAGAAAAGGGTATAATACCCACACAATTCAGAAAGAGACAAAGGGAATATGTATGAAAACACTCTGAAACACCAAGCTTGGAGCATTTCAGACCTAAACTTTCAAGACTATCTAAAAACTAGGGAGTATCATGCAGTATTTTGCATCTGAAAGCCTACTTGTTAGAAACCTGATCTATAGCAATATAGTAGTCAGATTACAAAATTTCATACCAAAAATACATTAAGAATTGCAAGTTACAGCATGAATGCACAAACAAACACAGAAATGAAAAAATTAAGATTATTCTTACAAAAAAATAATCCCTCAGTTCTGGCATTATCTGACCTTTAAATGCTTGACTGTGCGAGCATAATGTGTTTAAATGTTGCTTCCCAGATGAGTTTCCTCTGCGTCACTATAACATTCACACAGATACAGATGGATGTTTCAGATGCAAATACAGGCAAGACTTCTGCTACTTGAATTTGCAGATCCATTATCTGCATGAACAGGAAGTAGAGCGGGATGAGTGCTTGGAATTAATATTTTCCAGACACTGACTGACACCAAAAAAAGTTGACTTCCATTCCAGGCTTCAAAGCAGATTGAACTTTTCTGGACATAAACTGACACTGTGAAGGTCCACAAGCTACTTCTCTTGCTCCTTTTCCCCTCTCCTGACAGAGCCAGGCTCCACCTCTGCCCCTCAGAGCCCTCTGCAGGAAGGCTCAAGCACCAGCATCCACCCAGCACTGTCAGGCTCTTGGCCAGCCAGACCAGTTCTCCTGCTCTTGGTTTTTCCTTCAGAGGCTTCTCCTCAGCCTCTCCCATCCCCATCCTGCAGCTACATCCCACACGCCAGACAACGTCGCTGCCTCTAGTTTTTGATTATGAGTATCCTCTCACCCTCCTAATTCTTAGCAGAAAACCTTTTAGCTTTTTCTCCCCCTGCAAAATCCTGTATATCTTCAATCCCCTTCATTTTCTGCCAGCTTCCATTTCCAGAGGTCACATGTTTTTCTCCTTCCACACTCAATCTATTTTTGTCTTCTCTATGCGTGGCTTTGGCAGCTTCCTCTCCTCTCCACCGGCAGGGACAGAGCATTTTGGTAAGACAAGCTGGAGGGAGATGGAAGCTTCCGACTTCAGTTCCTCTTCTCAGAAAAACAGGTCAGAGGTTCACTTGTGACAACAGATCTGCTCAGTCACAAGCACCTTTTGTAAAAGGGACATAATCCTCAAGAAACATGAAAATCAGTAGCAATTTCCTAAGCGCATGAATATGGTTGTTTCCCCTCCAAAGTGTCCTCCTCTGAATAAGAGCAAACAGCACAGCCACTTTACCAAGAGTCATGCCTGAGACACAAACAGCCTCCCAAATTTATCCCATATGCAAAACTAATGCAAATACTACTTCATTACTGTAACTAATTTTATTTATTTATTAAGCATGGCCAAAGCAACAGGCTTTCCCAGAATCTCAGTGTCTGGGACAAGCTCTTTCTGGAAGTATTTTTCCAGGAGAAGTATATTATAAGGACAAAAGCTGTGCTGAAATCATTAATATTTTAAGAGCGCAGAGTATCTGAGAAGGTTTTCTAAGGCAATGTGTCAAGCAATATTTATAATAAATGAACAAACTGCTGCACTTATAAAATATTATTTAATGATATGCCATCACCCTTCAATTGACAAAAAAAAAAATAATGCAGTGACTGTCATGGTTTCAGCTGAAATCACTGAAACCGGATCAACAGATGGCCTTTCCCTTCTGTGCCCTCACACAGGGAAGGCAGGGAGCAGCCCAGAGTTTAGAGTGTCTCCTCTTTGTTTCTTTTTTTTTTCTTCTTCTTTTCTTTCTTTCTCTCTTTTTGGCAGCGGGGACACTGTTTAAAATTGCTAATAAATTCCAGTTAATGAAGCCTGAAAAGCCAGAGCTGGGAGCCAAGAGAAACAAGAGCAATCAGTACAGAAGGAATAGAAAGAGGATCTTGAAAGCCAGCCTGGGAATAATAACATGTTGAAATATGTTCACCGGCAAGGGCTTTGTTACGACGCTTTGAATCCAAACAGGAGTACTTGGTGCCAAGAAGAGAAACTGCAGCCAAAGGCAGGTGTTCATTGCCATTCACCACTTGCTTCGGGGCACAGCGGCAAGATCAGACCCCTTCCCAGCCACTGGCTCTTTCACCTGCCTCTTCTCAGGCCCTGCAGGCAGAGGGACTCACTGTCACGGGGAGTGCTGTGCCTCTGCACTGATGCAGGCACAGCAGGACCCACATTGTGGCCTCCCCTCACAGGCTGTTCCATTTCCCAGGCAGCTCTTGCAACTCAAGGGACTGGAGGCCAAGAAACAGCATAAAAGCAAAACAAAATAAAATGCAGTCACGTATGCTGGGAATGTGAGCACAGCAGCCCTCTCCTTCTCCGCTGCAGCAGAGAAGAAACCATCTTCCCACTCCTCGTCCCATGCAGATGCAAGGACCAGTGGAGCCATCATGGGTTACAGAGCACCAGCACTACTGCAGCGTGCCCCTGCCTGCAGTTGGAACACCCACTGCCACCCATGTCAGCTCCCAGATATCTGAAACACCTATCTTTGCATATGTTGTCCAGCACAGGGGCTCACTCCAAGGCAACCTCATTCTTGTCAGAGGCAGCGCTGCAGTAATGCTGGTTTTGGGGCACAAGTCCTTCTGAAGTGATAGCTCTTCTGTTTAAAGGGGTGATGACATTTCTGGGCAATGTTCAAATATCTTGGCACCATGCTGAAAAGCATTTCCTGGACCAGTGTAGTAACATGTTTAGAGTAGGGTACTCCTAGGAGAGCAGCTTTAGTAGGTTTCCATTACAAAGGAGGCTGCAGAGGTCTCTGACAGTGAGACAAATGTGTGTAGAGACATGATCTTGTTTTACCATGTTGAGATTTGAAGGTGCCATCACTGCTCCCTTGGTACCTGCCTTGCCTGACACAGCTCTCCTCCTGTAGGTGAGGAGCTGGAGCTTCTCTAAATCCCAGGGTACCATGGTTTCCCCGGGACACTGCCTGGCTTCTGTGTCTGAGAAGGTACCAGGGTGCTGAGATGCAGCACAATGCTGTGGCTCTTCTGTCCTCCTGGTTGACATAGTTCCATGGCAGAGGAAAAAGCTGATCGTTGATTCAGTGGGCGAGCAACAACAGAGAGAGAGGTTTAAAGGATAATTCTTCTGATGAAATCTTCTAAAGATGACCACTGTGCAAAGACAGATGTTGGCCAAGGCACAGGCGAGGACAGGGAAGGAAGGATTCTAGGGGGTTCTCCATCTTGTGCATTGAAAAATGCAGCCAAGGTATTGAATGAGCCCAAGTCAAGTTCAAAATATTGTGAAAATGTAGAGATTTCAATTCTTTTTCTCCCCAGTTAGGCTGGGGATAGTATTAAGCATTTGAAAAATCCTTGCAAATGAGGATAGCTGACCCAAATTTTTCTGAAAAATGCCTTCCAAATTACTAACTCTGTTCTGGCGTACCCCAAGTGGGGGACCCAGAGTAAAGTCAAAAGTCAAAACTGCTCTGCTACAATGAATGATCATAAAACAGTCCAACAGACTGCGAATATCCTATAAGTGTTGAATATTGACAAGTACTTTCCTTTCCAATGATGGGACGGAGAATGAAAGAAGTATATGAAATGTTATTAAGAATGGCCACACTGCAAAATGTTTATATTGAATAAAAACCAACATTAAAACCCAAATAGTATTTGATTTCAGTAAACTTGGTGGTCTAGCAGTATGGAAATACCTTTGAAAGATTACCATCATCACCTTCTATCCTTTTTTCACACTGATTTTAAACTTATCTTCACAAAAACATACAAAGTAGACTTCCATGACAACTACTCAACAGAAGCTCCAAGAAGCTTGTAAAGTTTTGCTTCCATCTTACTAAACTAAAACTGGATGAGCTTCTTCAGCCATTCTATTGTTCCTCTACTACAAGGAAGATCGACAAACTATTTGTTATAAGCAAAATCCATCAGAAAATACTTCTACCCCAATAGCAAAACTTCCCTGACATCCTGTGCTCAAGAGACAGTGTCACAAACTACAGGCAGAAACCCTTTGCAAGTCACATTTTAGCTCCTAGGCAAAGCACAACAGAAAGTTATCAAAAATTAAGCTAGAAAAAAAAAATCCCTAGCCAGATAGTAGCTTTTTTCATCTGCATTATCATTCAAGAATGATTAAACATTCAGACACATCACTCCTAAACCACATATACTTTCATCACTATGCAACAAAAACCTGCATGTAAAAAAAATAAAAATACAAACATGTCCAAAGAACACACATAAAGCAAACAAGACAACTTCCTTTACACACTGGCCAACAAGCGCTGTGTTAACTGGTGTTAATTAACAAATACTAAGCACTTCATTGCTATAGGGCACACCTGCATCATAGCAGCATTCCTAAGACAGACACAGATAAAAGTTCAGTTTAGCCTATAAATGCTTACAGACAAACACTTAGTCCACCATGAAGTTACCATTGTCACGTTCCCCTGAAACAATCCGCGAGTACATTC
>JAOXNG010000052.1:15052787-15071608 GCA_028566535.1 Scolopax minor | reverse complement strand
CTTCTCCCACCCACGCACGATGTTCACGGAAGGAGAACTACTCCCACATGATTACAAGGTCTGCTATTAAGTGTGAACTTCATATTTAATTGTAATTGCTAGCAAAATATAATTTAACAGCAAAGTATGCTGAATTTGTAACAAAGTACCCCTTTTATTTGAGCAGGAATATGGATGCTGCCCAAATGTATCCGCATGGTTCCAATTAAGAGGAGGAATGTTTAATGTAAAACTCAACTTGATGAAAATAACTGAAGTTTCTGACAAACCAATAAATTGGAGTCTAGAAAGCTCTGCATATACAGTACAGTCAGGGAGGGGCAACACCCGCTGGGTCATCAATTTTGGTGTAGTCTTCCTGTTCGTTTATGCTAAAATAATACTATGTAGGTAATTCAATTTCTCCCCAGCTGTAAACATAGAGAGGAATGCTGGATGCAGATCTGGACGAGGATGGAGGGAGGCCTGTGCAGTTTCCAGGCTGAAATTTTGAGAAACTTTAAACCTAGGGTTTCTTCTTCTTTGTTTTCTTCTTCATTGTCTTCTTCACCTTCGTTTTCATTTTCTGCATCATCATATTTGTCGTCTTCATCTTCTTTCTCTTCTTCATCTTTGTCTTTGTTGTCTTCATCTTCTTCATCTTCATCTTTTTCTTCTTCCCCTTCATCTTCTTCTCTCTGGGGGCTAGCACATCAGCAGTTTTTAAAAGGTCCCACAGCATATCCACTCAGAAGATCTGAGCTGTTGTTGATGGAGATCTAAAGATAGGGCTCCCTGTAGGAGGTACCAAGGATGCTGGCCATGCTGTGGGGAGACTTCCAGCCAGCCAGTTTTGCTTCTCTCAGCTGCCATTGTTACTGCCAGGTCCCACCTCGAGGTTTTGTTTAAGCTCAAGGTAATGCTGGAGTTCAATCCTGATCTTGAATGCACCTATATAAAACTGGATGTGCTCCATTCCAGCACATCCAGCTGAGTTCAGAGCATGGGCTTCTATCTTATCTGGGTTTTGCATTGTTCTTTTCAGCAGAATTGCTGAATTATAAACCTAAAGTTGCGGTGGTTAATCAGCCGCATACATTAGGAGGAAATCTGTGGTGGACTGATTGTTTTAGCAATTTCAATGCCGCGTATGAAACACGCAGTCCTTCACTGGAGTCTGCCTTCAGGGTGAGGAGAGGTTCAGGGCTATAAGAGCAGCATAAATTCCTAGAGAACTGGAGCTGAGGGATGCAATGAGAGCTGCTGTGTGTGGCAAACGAAATAATCACCAGCTCTTTAGTGATCACAGGTGCATCGTCTCCTCAGGAAGCAGAGGCGGCTGTGTGGGTTGAATGCTATGTGAAGGCAATAGATAATGGAATTTTCACCTTTCTCTGCTGCTGTCACCAGGCTGTTCCTCACCCTTCTCCACAGCCATGTCTGTGGGCTACACAGGCTCAGGCTTCCAGAGGTGGTTACGTGCCCAATGGGTTTCACCAGTAAGTTGAGCAGGGTCTGTAGAAGAGACTAACTCTCTGGTACCCCAGCTGAACTCATTGCACCCAAAAAGGATGAGAGGAGAATGTGCTGGGGAATGACATGTGTCTCCTTATCCTCCTCTGAACCATCCATCTGTGGTCTACCTCGTGGTCTACCTACCCCTCTTTTGGTTTTTTGGTTTGTTTTTTTTCATCGCAAAATGCATCTTGCACACTCATTTTCCCTCACTCTTGCCCTGCCTTGTCTGCTGAAAAGGAGAACTCCTCAGCAGAGTTTTCCGTACCTACCAGGATAGAGCCTGATCTAAGCCAGGCCATGAGGTGCTCCTCTGACATGCCCCAAAACTGATCTCAATTAACATAAATAGGGCTGTAATTCTGCTCAGGCTTTGTGTGCGGGCTGTTTCTCTGAGTTCAGCGCCTTACCCAGTTGCATTGCTAAAGGCTCTTGCACAGGGGCTGTTTTGTTTCTCCAGCCCTCCCCTTTCCTCCCAACCCCAACAAACAGCTTTGTAAGACAAAAGAAAAGCTGGCTAATTAATTTACCCTTTCCTCTCTACTTAGGAGAGATCTGCTGTCGCTTGAAACTGAGCAAGCTGGGTTACTCTTGCCCTCCCAAGGCCAATGTCAGAGCAGACTTTAAAACAGGGGTTTGTAAGTACCTATGTTTGCTGGAAATATTTAGCTGCTGAGTGCTGCGAGCAAAGCAAAATATTCACTTGTGAGCAGAACATGATGGGCTTTTATTTCCCATCATGGGAAACACAATCCGCGTGATGCTGGGAGCGTGGTCGGGCAGGTGGTGTTTGAGGGTCAGTTCAAAGTTGCTGTCGGTTGTCTCCTGCTCTTCCCATCCCTTTTCTGGCTGCTCTCTTGACAGGAGTCAGCATTTAAGTGTAAAAATTCTTTAAGGGTAAAAAAAAGCTATTTTTTGGCCATTTTTTCTCGTAACATCACAAATTCAGAACGCTCGCTCTCAGGCCACTTTGAAATATGGTGACAGAAATATGAGGGAAAAAATCAGCAGCGACTCAGAGGATCGAATATGTATTTAAAAGTATCAGGATATATTGTTCTATTTTCCCAGAAGCTTAATAATGAATAACCATAAACCTGGCATGCTTATATTAATCTCTGAAGGATATTACAGTTTGCACTGGAGACCTGAAGAATTTTTTCAGCAACAGCACTGGTTGGTTTGTGCCTTTTCCGTTTCTTCTGTGTCAGACAGGTCAGTACATAAACCATGTGCTCTTTTCTTGTTGCACAGAGACAACAGCCAGAAGGCAACGGGGAGAGAGAAGAGACCACATTTATGTTTTCTGCAGTTGAAATACTGTCAATAAGTTCTGCTTATGTATTTGTACACTTTGGAAGACACTTTTTGTTGCTGTGCCAAGGACTTTAAATTGTTCCTTCAGGAATAGTTTGACCTTTTTTGTGTGTTATACTTTATCTCAAAGTATAAACTTACTCATGAAATTGAGCAAAAAGTAGCTTGCTAACCAGGAGCAAATTAAAACTTCAGCATTTAGGCTTAGATACATCATTGAAGATGCCGGAGGGCAATGGTTGTGTTTGGGATTTGTATTTAACTCCTTGTGGGTGTCCTCCATCCTGGATCCAGCAGACCCTGGCAGTGAGAAGGTGCAAGGGCAGAAGTTACTCTGAGACAGTGCAGTTCTTTCCCTGCCACAGTCCCTAAGTTAAGGACTTGGGAAACTTTTGCCCTGGCAAAGCCAACAGCATCATCAGCATCTTTTCCACCCAGTCACTGAGCTGGAAATAAGTCCCTGAATCATGAGCATTTGGTAGCTTTAGAGGAGCTTCAGAGCAGTGGCACCTCCATCGCTTCTCAGGCTGGCCAGTACCTTGGTAATGCAGCCACGTGGCTCGTTATGAACCTAAGTGTCTGCTTTAATGTCCTGTTTACTTCCTTCTAGTGAAGATTAAACACCTCTTTTATGCTTTCCTAAAGGCTTTACTCAATTCTTTCAAGCTAGTTTTGGCCTGTGGTCCTTCTACCATAGAGGCTCAAAACCCCTGAAGTACTGAAGAACATGCTGTAGGGAATAATTTCGCCCTGGGATGACGGTGAATCCAATAAAAATTCCTTCTTCAGTTTTTCTCATTCCCTTTTCTCTAAAGAAGGTACCTGCTGGCTGGGGAAGGAATTTTGTGATGAACAGACCAGGAGGTGAATGTCAGACCTGCGGTATCAGTTTGGCAGCAATAAAAAGCCAGGGAAGCTCCATCACAGATTCACAGGGGACACTTTAATGTTGTCATTTAGGTGGTCCCCTCAGTGCACAGATGTTCTGCTGGGCATTTCCAGTCACCCAGTCAGGATTCCCAAATGTCTGGAATATTGGAGCAGGAGAAACCATACCTTTCCAGAGCTGATTTTTATGGAACGTATTATGAAAAGGGGTCCTTAGGAAATAGCGAGTCATCAGAATGCTTATTAAAATGACCTTAAGGTCAGATTCTGCCACTGTTAATCACAATAGTTGTACCTTACTCCATGAGCTTTCCCACCAGATTTCAGTGGGATTACTTGAGGAATTCGGGTACTACCTGATGGGACCAAAGTGACAGAGAGGCTGGCTCTTATTAAGATGTAGCAGCTGGATTGCAACCTGTTTTTCCCTTCTATTTTAGGGAGGTAAAAATACTTCATATGCAAGTTGTTTTCTTTTGAAGATTGCTTCTTCACAAAGATTAAACTTTATGTAGCAATTATTAATAATTCTGTCATTTTTATCAATATTTGAATAACAATGTGAAATCATCTTTGCTGAGAACATGTTCAGTCCAATGGTGAAATTGTTCACTTCAAACATCAAAACTAGATTTTTTGAGAAGGGCTTAATAATGATTTAACTGCAATCAAGTGTTCATGGTGCAAATTTAATGCAGCAGAATCAAATGTCAATGTTCCAGTCAGAAAATATGTGGTTTAATACTGTTTTCTTGTGTCCTGCTTACATCAATGCAGTTGTTGAGATTCTTTTTTTAAACTTGTCTGTGGTGGAAACAGTCAATTTAACGTAAGTTTAATTCCGAATGATGTCACGTGAAAAGATAAGATTATTTTGCTTCTTTTTGTTCTTGCTAAACTATGTCTTAAAAGTATATAAATTAATGTCAGTGATTCTTGCCAGTTTCATTGATATAAAGGTGAAAGATCTGGTGGGGTGTTTAACTAACCAAGAATAATTATTTCTTATTTGATATTTTTCTAGCTGTAAAATGGTCTCCTCAAATAGAAGCAGAGCCAAAGAACTTCCTTGTTATTTTTGAACATATATTAGCCAACGTGAACCAATAAAACATAAAAGGTAACTTTTATGCTGAAAATACTTCTGAGCTATTTGGACAGTATTTCTGAAGGATTAGTACATTCAAAGGAGCATAAGCTTCATATCATATTGTATGTAAAAAGAAAACGGAGATGTTTACATTTAGCAAGCTCAGAAAATTCTGCATCATCTATTAGTTTTTTGATCAGATGAGATTGTTTGCATATCTATAAATGGTTTCATTCCAAAAAGCTGAAGGAAATAGTACTTCTCTAGAAAAGTTTTTGTCCTCTTATATCTCAGCTGCTTGAGAACTATTTTATTTCCCAATTTTAGCTCTAGTGTTACCCTTTCTTAATCACTGTTACCATGTTGTGTAACTTTATTGTATAATTGCCCTTTACTGGAGACATGGCAGATCTTTTAAGTATCTGTAATTAATGTTTGCCTCTGAAATAGCCCATATCCAAGTTATATTTGTTTTGCTCTTTATATTTCTTGCCTGAATGTGGTGGTAGCAGTACTGCACCTGCAGACTCCACTGCCCAATCTTACAACAATCGCGTCATCTGTGATGGGCTTCTAAAGAAAGGGCCCTAAGGAAGATTGCTTTAAACCAACAGCAGAAACCTTTTCTTGGTGTATGGGGTTAAGCCTCAAGAAATTTCCCAGGGCAGAGAAATCCCTTGGCTTCCGTGTGTGTATAAGTGTATTTAGTCTCTTTTTCCTCAGGCAGACAGTCCCTGAGTTTCTCATTTCATAGTTTGAGTTGGCTGGAAGAAAGCGGAGTTTATTATATTTAAATTTATTTATGTTATACTTGTGACTATTATATTTCTTAATATTTTAAAATGCATCTTTCTGGAAAACTCTGCTTCGGTAAATTAAGTTACTAGGCACAGCACTTGCCAAACAGGTACTGGATTTTACACAGCATACAAGCTTTACCAGTCATCACACAATACCGTTACTGGAGTTGTTATTCCATCAGCTGTACTTTTCATTGATATGTGATTATTGATCACATAATTCTTATTATTACTATTTTTAAATATTATGTGTAGTTACCAGTTTCATTTTTTTTTCTCAGTGCAGACCCGCAAGGAGATAAAGTCAATTGCTGTAAGCCTTATGAAAAGAAAAAAATCAGAAAACAGAGGGGGGGAACAAGATGATGGAGAATATATCCAGTATATAAGAAAAGAGCCAAGTAGCAATTGCTCTCTTCTCATTAGTGCTCCATAGGTCCTGGGGGATTCTGATTATATTAAAGAACATTACTTTGATCACAGAATCACAGAGTTACCCAGGTTGGAAGGGACATTTTAAGATCATCTAGTCCAACCAATGAAAAAGAAAAAAAAACCCTACACAAACCCCACCTCACACCCAAAACAACACCAACCCAACACTAATCCATTTACCTGAGCACCATGTCAACTCATCTCTTGAATGACTCCAGGGATGGTGCCTCAACCACCTCCCTGGGCCATTCCAAGGCCTGACAACCCTTTCAGGAAAGAAATATTTCCTAATATCTAACCTGAACTTCCCTTGGTGCAACTTGAAGCCATTACCCCTTGTCCTATCATCTGTGACTTGGGACACGAGACAGACCCCCACCAAAAAACAAAACAAAAATCTTCACTTTTTCTTCCTTGACTTACAATCGAATGGTTTTGTTGATCCTAATCTACACTTTCAGCAATGCTATTTCATGTAAATAAAATCTTGCCTTGGGTAGTAAGCTCTGAACTATGTAAAAGCACACTAAGGTAGTTAGGTAAGCCCTGCAGGGGTCTTAAATGTCAAAAAGCAGCTTTCTAGCTTGAAAAGAGGAAAATTAGAGGGACTGCATTACTCCACCATATTTATCACTACCAATTCAGATAATTTTCAAGTGCCAGAATAAGTATTTGGACTCTGAGCAATGTATGCTGTTTACATACAACCAGGCTATGGGGTTTTAGTGTTCAGCGTATTTTATAATGTTATATGGATAAATAATTTGAACAATCTGGATTTTCTTCAGTATACTCTGTGATTTATTTTTAAACAAACAAATAAGGAGGTGTGGGGGGTACAACAATAGGAGAATGAGGTTTTATAAATCATCATAGTGCTAAACCATACATGTATGGAGTTACAATTCTCTTAGTATTTAAATATTTATATTTTATTCATTGCTTTTCCAATATAATCTAGGTTTATTCTAGATTATATGGATCCTTGTATCTATGTTCCTAGATTATATGTTCCTTGGATCTAAGATCCTTGGAACATTTTTTTTTTCACCCAAACAAGACTGCCTTGAGACTGAAATGATGAACAATTGTTTCAAGAATCAAGAATGGGGAATCATGCTTCTCGTGGGAAGAAGTTGGTTTTGGTTTAGGTTTTTCATCTGTTTTCTTAGATTAAGTAAAGATCACCATAAATCCAATACTTGCTTAGAGTGATGCAGTTTTAAGGCACTTGGAGAGTTTTCTATCAGGTTAGGACTGGAGCTTGATTTATAAAACCAGAGTGTAACTTGAATTTTTATTTGCTGAGGAAGCACAAAATTTCACAGAATTCAGAGTTCTTAAAAATAGGTTGCCTTTGCTTTAATTAGGGCTGCAGGTATTCTGCAGCAATCAAGCTGAGAAGCTGAACTATGCAAGGCAATTCACATCTTTGGCAAAAACCAGCAAATGTTACAGTGGTACGAGATAAAAGCAAATTCTGTTGTATTTTAAAAGTTTCAGAGAGATGTATAGATTATACTAATCTAGCCACACAAGAAGTTTAGGATTAAAAAAATAAATCTGTTACATATTTTATCATGAATCAGTTCTCTTGCCCTTATTACAGGTTTATGCTGTACTAACCATTTGCTCCAACAGTTGGGGACTTGCTCCAACAGTACAAGCCTGGGTTACTTATAACTATCTATAGTCCCAAAATTTAAATACAGAATGAAAAAAAGAACTTTTTTTTTCCCCCTAACTGGTGTTACTATACCATGAATTTAAATGCTCCGAGAGACATTTCCTCCGAGAATTTCTACGCAACTTTTTCCCTTCCATCAGCAAAACCACTCAAGAAGGTCCCTGCCCTCTTTCCTGAGCCATCTGTTGAGCTTGTAAGAGCACGTATAGAGCCATGTTGTAAACAGGACTAATGACATCATCTTGCTTAAAATTAACCTTGTAGAAAGAAAGGGAGGGGAGAGAAGCATTTTTAGCCGAGTGATTCCTTTCACAGCAAACCCTACATTAAATTGTTACTAACAATCACGGAGATGGGGACCTATTGAACTGGAGTAACCTGAATTTAATTCATCTAACTTTAGTTGGATTCATCACGTATATGAAACTGTATTTTATGTGTGGTAAAATTATGATCTTTGCTCTTCAGCAGATATTCATGGTGATGCTAAAAATCTATGCATCACAGTAAGTACTAAATATGTCAAAGGTGTAATATAGCTCCACTTTCATTACTAAATAGTGTTGATGATTTTTGTGAAACAGCTAAATTTTTAGGTTTGAATTATGGAACTAATTACTCCACTTAATTAAATAATACCTATTAAATTTAATATTGTGTCAAAACACGAGCAACTAAATTTTGTGAGAAAATTGTTTACTAACCAAGCTCCTTAATTAAAGCATCAATAATCATAATCTCCATCTGAAATACCATAACCTGTAAAAATCATCATTATGTCATAACTAAGAGGCAGAAAAACAGGCTATAATACAAAAAACCCCAACCAAACACAAACCTCACTGGTAGATACTACTTAAAATAAATCCAAATTTCTAAATAAAACCCAAGAAATTGGAAAGGGTGCTTGCTTTTTCTCTTTAGCTGAATTCTTTGACTGTCCCTGGTTATAAACTGCAATCTCCTCAAAGTCTTATTGCTATGCCTTCTTTGTTCATCCATTTAATGTCAAATGTATAGCCTTATTGCTGAAAACATAAACTGCATATTTACCAAAAAGATAAAAATGCAATAATGAATCGGAAAACTGTACAAAACGCCCAAAAGTACACACTTGCAGACATTTTGTTTGTGATTAAATACTGTAACTATTATCTCTATATTCTGTACTTGGCCCCACTGATGTTAGAATATTTGCCACCAACTAAAACAAGCATAAGATCAAGCCCTACAAGACAGCAATAGAAAATATGAAATTATTTGACTTCTCAGACATCATACGTAACTATAGAATTCTGAAGGCAGGCTTACTGTCTACAAAAAAGGGGTTTTTTTTGTATAATACTTCCTATTATCATCTTATGTGCTGATTCTTCCTCCTCAGGTTTATAGTCTCTTTACCACACTGTTTTGCTTTTGATATAATTAACGATTATGCTCCAATGTAATGAGATAGATAGCTAAAAACCCCAACCCCCCCCAAAACCAACCAGCAAATAATGAATGACGTTCTTCTGTTTTAAACTAGCAGAGGCTTTTAGATATTTTTCTCAGGAGGCCGATAGTAGGTAAAGACCAAGGTTTTATAAAATAACAACAGAATCAGCAAGACCAGTCACACACTGTATTACACCCAGATGCAAAGGCTTCAGCAAAAGGTGTACATGGACAACAATACACAGCACATGCTACAGTGAAGTTGGTATTGAGTTCCAGATCTTCAAAAAGGGTTTCCCCAAATAATGAAATGCATTAAAGAGTTGTAGCGTTGTAGAGAGACCATACATCAGCTAGAAACATACAAAACCCAAGCTTAATCCAAATTTTAAAACAAAGTTACAATAATTCAAAAATACAAAACTTCCATCACGCAGTCTAAAATAATAATGGCAAAAGTCTGATAAGGGCAGTAGCTGAGTGTGTCATATCTCAATTAAAATTTACTGACCCCTTTCTTGTTACTAACTGATATGAACCAGAAAACTCCCACAGTAAATGACTTTTTATGGAACATCTATGTTCTTAAAGGAAAAACAAAACCCCCCAAAAAGCCCCTACACAGAACTGGATGCCAAGCTAGCCATTGAACTAGTAAGGGCATTCTAATGCAAGCAATATACAGTCTACAGCAAAATGAAGTCTCTATTTCTAATTAAATCAGCAGTCACTCTAGTTTGAAAACCGACATTTCAAATAAAGTTTACGTTTCTAAGTTGTTATTTAAAATATCTTCTCTACAAACACTGGAGTTTCACTAGCATCAAAGAGTTATCATATATGATCAAAAGAACAGATCTCACATTCTCACATAATAATGAATAAAACTTAATTAATATGGAATGCCATCACTGATGTACAAAGCAGTAGAAAATTTTATTTCAACAGAGAACTGAAAGTTTAGAAATTTTTTTTAATTCAAACATCAGATGCTTTTACGGCTAATTTTTTACTTAAGGATACTACTGGATAGCGCATATACTACTAACATACACGTGTCGAAAACACAGTTGATCAGCGGCATTTATTCATTTAATACCTGAAAAATTGTGAAACACATTTTTCCTTAGCAAATGCTATGGCATAAACATGTGACATTACATACCCTGAAAAAAAAAAAAAAGGAGGGGGGCACCTTTAAAACTGAAAATATACAAAATAAGCACAAAGAAGAGTAAATTATCTATTATTTGTATGCATTAAAGTGATCAAAATCCATCCAGATTCTGTAGAAGTACTCAACTCCAATGTTGCAATTAACCAAAAATAACTAGTATTTTCAGAGTTCTTCCAAAATATTATTTGGAATTACTTTACCCTGTTCATCAGCTAGAACTATCAAACATAGATGAAAGCTTTTGAAATATAAAATTCTGGTGAATATCACATATGAGACTTAACAAGACATACCTGATTTTTTTTCTTTAAATATCACAAGAACTATATATGCTTCTGCTAAGAAAACACGTGGCATGGGTCTCCTGCTTATGAAGCCTTCTGACCATCCACTAAAAATAAAACACATTCTCCAGTGTTCCCAGACTAACCAGCACAATTTTTATGGCCACGTACATATAGAACCATACTGGAAATGAAGCCAATGTTTTTAAAATGTATTACATAAAAAGCATCTCTAGACTTGCTTTACAAAGTATCCTTTTAGCATCAAAAATAAATCTGTGCTTAAACCAACTTAAAAAAAAAATTTCTGTAACATAAATGTTTGAGAGTTGGTACTCCAAGGTCCTAAATACTCTGGTCTAAGTCTAGACAAACAGCTACTTAGTACTTCAAGAGGTAACACCTGGGCAGCTGCAATCATTACCAAAGAATTACCACACTTCTAACACCTTTGGAGAAATTCTGCCTAATTTTATCCTCCCAAAAAAGGAAATCAGGCAGAACCACATAATGGAGATAAAAGTCTGCACCTGACAAAGGTCAATCCTTCATTTCTATTATGTCTGAGATTTCTCCAGCTGATCTGATAGCAGGATTTTATCATTAGCATGTCATCTTTCATAATTATACAGGATTTAAAAAATTATATTCAAACTTTTAATAGAAGTAAGTACATCAATCAGCTTCCTGATATATTTTTAGCAAGCTCATTATTTACACTTCCTGAATACATTTCTTGTTAGCAGAGAGATCTAAAACTGGCTTATTGCATTCATCTGAAATACTCGTAGCCACATCCCTAAAGCTAACTTCATGCCAGCTTTATTTAAAAACAAACCAAAAAATAGTCAATAGCTCAGCAGGAAAATGAAAGAGTTTACTGTATTCAAAACAAATCAAGGCTCGATTCCATGTCTGAATAAGCACAGAAAAGAGTAATATAATATCTAATGAGGCACTTGGTAAATTATACATAGTTCTCCTTATTTTGGAGGGAAATGTTGCATAAACATAATCATCGGATTCTCCAAAGTATAATGCTTTACAGCTTGTGCATTAAAACTAATGTCCAGCAGAATTCCTCAGATATGGGGCACAAATGTCAGTAGAATTTGCCAAAATTGCCTGCAGGTGTCTGTTAGCCATGCAATCAGGCAGTAAGTCAGAACCAAAATGGTATTTGATGCAGCCATGAAACATCAGGGCTGGACTCCTTATGCAGGGCCCCTGTCTTTCTCTGGCTTTGAAAAGATGCTAAAGTTGCCTATACTGTTCTGTTAATTTCACTCGTAACTTCCCATTAGCCCTGTAAAAATCTATTTCTTCTTAAAATCTTCCATTATATCTGACTCCAATTCCCTACTTCTACCTTCAGCTGATTCTTTATGTAGATGCTAGAAATCTTCTGAAATTATCAAACTGCACAGAGTCTTTGCAGTATCCCAGTAATTTCGATTTCTTTTTTATTTGCTGACTTCAGAAAAATATTCTAAAGCTGGATAGTAAATTTAATTGACAACAGGCTAGCTTTTCTTTAAAAAGGAATACCTGAAGTAAGGCTGAGTACCTTCCTATTCACAGACCCCTTCAGGATAGGGCCAACTATGAACATTAGATTGGTAATTACTCTACTGATGATTACAATTTGCTGCATTTATATATATATAATTAAATATAAATGCATTCATTACCTCTTATATGTTAGGAATTATATTTTTTTAAATATTTTTCACCTTTCCAGGTCTCAGTTCTTGACCAGAAACAAAGGAATGTATGGACTATAAATGCCATGCATTGGTATGCATTAATTCATAAATAACTAATTCAATTGTTTTCTTATGTGAAAATATAACATTGTAACATGCACTACAAAAAGCTAAAAGAAATTTTCTTTGAGGTCATCCATTTTTCACAACCATTTTATTCTTCTATCTTGACTTTTAAAGTGGAAGTAGGCAAAGCATCTTTAAACATACATTTTTAACTAGTAACACTTCCAGATTGGGAACTGACTGCCTGATGGCTACAATTAAAAGTGTTATCAGCAAAATAAATAAATATATGGTTGTTTCCAGCAGCAATAAATACATAATCCTACACTCAGCCCTGACAAATATGATCCACACTATATGTTCTACAGATAAACAGTCTGAAAAAATTAGATACCATATCAGCAGGCAGGAGAAACAAACAATGTATAGCATGAATAATAGTTAAAATAAAGTATAGGTATGTAGAACAATGTAGCAAATAATGTGGTTCAGGGATATTTTCCCCTTTGGGGGCAAAACTATAAAATGGGTGCTTCTATTTTTTTGACTCCACATGTTCAAGAACTCAGATAATAATGAAAATCTTTCTTAACAAAACTCAGCAGTTTTCCAGAAATTCCGGGCATCTTTGCCAGAAATGGCATGAATTGTAAAAAAGTGGAGAAGTAGAACTATTCTACATGATATTCTGCATATTTTAGTAGATTTTTTAATTTGTATTTTATGTTCTGGATAAGTCCTCTTACAGAAAATGCATTAAAATGAGCAAATACTTGCCCGTTCTCCTTTCTAGCCTTTCAGATTCAAGCCAAGACATATCTGAAGTGGTTTGCAGTATGCTTTAAAATTTACATTTTTCTGGTTTGGTTTCAAGCTATTTTAACTGCCTGAAAAGCTGCTCAAATAAGAAGCTAAAAGTTAAAAACAGATTAGGGAAAAGTTACATTTCATTTAGAACGTCTCTGTAGTTACCTCTATAAAAATACCGACTGGAACAATTGCATAACTACTCAAAACTCAACCTTTTCCCTGGTTACTTTAATATATTTATAGAGAAAACACTCTAATCCATGAAAATAGAAGTTAAATTTTGGGTCCACTCTGTTTATATCTATGGAGAAACTAAAAATCTAGCTAAATATTACATATTTTATTCTGTTTAAGGTTCTGATTCAAACACAGCTACATTTATACAGATTTTGTTGTTCCAAACCCCCTTCAGAGAATACTAGTGCTACACTGCTGGCATGAACACAGAAGAAAAAACTGGAGCATGAATAACTCCCAGAATCACAAAGCCATTAAGGCATCACCACCATCTACTATCTGGGAGCAAGTTTTAGAGATCTTTCAGAAAATATATAGGTCAGCATCTGTCATTCAGAGTCCTTCTTCACAAAGCTTCTATCAGTTAATGTTTTAAAACAGGTTTGTCATCAGGGGCTGTCGATGTGTGTTGCACGCAGCCAGCACAAAGTATATATTTACATTCAGCTAAATTATCCTTCCCTGAGTACACTGCTCCCCTTCTTCCTTCCTCTGAAATATCCTCCCCTCAAAAAAAAAAAAATTAGCAGGAATAAAGTTTGTTGACTTTTTCTTGGCTCTATGTATTTAATTTCTAAGACAATGTGGCAATCCTTATTTACTGTGAAAGAAAAAACTGGACATAAGTGCTTACACTATAAAACTAGAAAAACTACAAAGTGCTGATCACTTAAGGGTAATTACTGGATGCATTTGAGTTTTAATGTTAAGAACTACCAAAAAAAAGGTTTTAGACTTCCAAATCTAGATTTGATGGAGACTCTTAGCATTCACTGAACTTGAATAATTAAAATGGTTTTTGTACTGTTAGATATGACTACAAAAATGTAAGAATAAGATGCCAAGTAAATAAGAAAGAGAAACTTATTACCATCATGCTGTTCAAACTAATTTTTCATTCCACGTGAGGGACAATATACCTTCTTTTTTCACACTGGCAAGACTGGAACAACATCACTACTAGGACTCTATGAGCTGGGGTCTTCTGCAGGGCTGAGGCAAAAGGTGTCCATGGAGGACTGCCAATGACTTTCTGATTTATAAAAAATGAAATTACTCCCAAGAGATCAGTCCATAGGGAAGATGTAAAATTATTATCACCATAAGCTAATAAAACTTTCCTCTACTTCAAGTGATAAAGAACTATACTTCCGGTCCAAAGACATCAAGGCTGCAGTCTTAATTCCCTACATCGGTATGTTCTTAATCAATGTATTTCTGGAAATTGTTGCACTGATCTCTGCAATGCAGCATAGAAGTAAAATAAGTGAGATTGAGAACCAACCCAATTGTTATGGGTAAGTTAACTTTGCTGGCTGCTGTTTTATCTGAAGTTATTTTGGATTTCTGTGCATTATGTTGCGGTTTTCAGTACAGACATTTCATATATTGACATTACACTGATCGCTAAAAAACAAATCAAGATTTTTTTTTAAATAACTAAAAAATTACATCCCTGATGCTGAGTGGTCTTAGAAAAACAGTATGTTCAAACTGAAATGATCAGAAGTAAATATTGTTAACAACACTTTTTATAGTGTTTTAAAGCGTTAAATTTGTCTGGTTTAGCTTTACAGTTTGTACACCATTTAAGATTGATTTGTAAGAGCTATTTCTCTCAATAGCATGGTTAGAGATTCAGTAAAAGAGTACTGCCTTATGTTACAGTTGGAAGATTTTCACCAAAGCAAAATCTGGAAATACTTTGTGAGCAAAATTTAAATCCTATATAACCCCCTTTCAGACCTATTATCAGTGAATTCTTGCAGACGACATATGTCTAGTTATTTGTTATATACTTTCTCCAATAAAAAATATCCCAATATAAATTCTTGGCAGGACTGTTAGCATGTGCTCTGATACAGACACAGCTTTTGTGCTAATGTACCAATTTCAGCAAAATGCATGATTTTATGCAGGAAACACTTCTACTGGTACAAGCCTCTGAACAGGTTATTTTCTTATAAAAGTATTCACACTTGAGTTCCATATTCCTTTTTCTATAGCAGAATAACAAAAAAAAAATACATCCAGATAATGTTATTCCTATATAAAAGGAACAAGTTACAGCTTTAAACAGGGTGCAAACTGGGCCAATGTAATATGTTCCTTTGAAATTCCAAGGTACATGGTAAAATAGCCCTTTTTTTTCTCCCATGTGAATATCAAATTAATAGCTTGTCTATCAGGCCTCCACCTTGCTCATTTTGACCATTACTTGTTTGTTTCCTTATAAAAGTATACTCTTTTTTCTTACACTGAAAAATAATGTGTATAAGATTAATATTTTAAAACCACTACGTATACTTCACGGAAGCTTCTATTTAAACACTATATAATCAGGCCTTTGTTTGATCTAATTTTCCTTTTTTTTTCCCATCCTGAGACTTCTTTCAAGTGTTAGACAAATCTCCTCCAGTCTAACATCAAAACATACTGACAGGAAGAAGACTGCAAGGCTGCTAGCTTCTCTCAAGCAATGCCACCCATTGATCCATGAATAAATGTTCCAGCTTTAAGGCACATCTCTGCTGTAAAGCTATCTCTTTTGAGATTCAAAGAAGAGCTCCTTGTCTGGTGCCCCGAGATCTGAAAACCTGCTGTAGTAACTGTGGGAGTCAGAAACTGACATCATGGTTTGTAGTGTTTGGTAGGATTTACCATCTCATTATCTTAGCAAATAACAATGGAATTTTTGAAGATTTACAGGTAGGACTCAAACATTTTATTTTCACATGCTGGCATTCTGTTGAAAATTTTTTTATATTTAATATTTTAAAACAAAAATACTGTTTGTTTTCAAATTACACTCTCTCTATGTATACATATATCTAATAATCCCTAATCAAAATCGCAAACATCTTGCTTTCATTTTGTTAACAAAATGATTTAGTGATATTGTATCAACAATTTACCTTAAAAATTACTAAAACATTGTATTGCCTACAATATGCTAGGAACATTGAAGTTGTAACTGAAGTATTTTAGAAAGTCTAAATTTAGAAAATCTTAGAAATTCTCTATCAATAAAAGCTTTCAAGTATATGGCTTTTTTTTTACCTCCACATAATGAATACAAATCAAAACATCCAACTTCATTCACATTTCCCCAAAAGTCTCTGTGAAGTGGTAGCCTAGCTTCTTACTCAGACCTTGTTTTAAATCCAAACCCAAATACATCTCAAAACAGTAGTATAAGTGTTCCTCAATTATCTTCTGGATCTTAAATATGAAGTAAACTTATTTTCAATGTCTATGGCATTCACAGCTTCAAAAACTCACCACTACTGAGGTACATAGGCTGAAAAAATGCTAAAACCTGTACAAGTGGTTTTCATGAAATTTCATGGCACTATTTTGTTTCATGTCAAGTGCTCCAGTTTGTAAACAAAGCTGAATGAAACAGTCTGAAAAAAAAATGGGGGGGAGAGGAGGGGTGGGGAAGAAAAATAACAAATATAGCTGGACTCCTGACTGAACTTTATGTGAAGAGCTGTGATGAACGCTGATATATATCAAATGCCACTTAACAATAGTCTACTGAAAAAGAGCTGGCTTTGGGATATATTTACTCACATCATTCTTGGCAAGCATACAAACTATGAGTCAGTCCTGGAACATTTCTACTACTTGTTACAGTTAAAAAGAGATTCAGATTTGACTATTAATACCCAACTCATTTTAAAAAATATTTGGTTTTCTACACAACTGTTTCCTAAATTCTGATGTTTAAAGTATATTTAATTACTTTCTAAGGGAAAAATACTGTCTTGGAAGCAATAACCTATTTGTGAAACAAAAATGGCAATATTGATTGACTGAACCCAATTTGGGTTTATCTGAGATAAAGAGTGAAATTGAAATATAGGTTGAAACTAAGCTGCCAGCCTGTTTCTGACAGAGGTTCTAGCTCAATTCCTTCGAACCTTCTACAACATTTCCTACATTTGCAAGAAACTGTTATTAGTTTTCCAGGGGAAAATGACTGTAAAATCTGTTCCAAAATCACAAGAAGTTGCCAGAACACCAAATATAATCACCTTTCAATTACCCAAAGTAATTGAGAGTTCTGGTAACACAAATGAAGCAAAAAATCAGTAGTTATACAAACATATGCATATTAAACTGCAGAGAGCACTGAAGAATCAGGAACACGGTGGACTGTGAAGGCAGAGATCCCACAGCAAGCACTGACCTAAGTCATGAAAGCCACGTATCATAGCATTGCATCCAGTACAGCTACTCCGTTTTCACGCCCACGCAGCTCAAGGGGAACCAGATCCATGTTTTTGCACCTGCAGCCTGAATAACTGTGAGGTGATTGCAGATGAAATCAAAGAAAATGAGCAAGCTTTTACTCTCTGCAGAGCTATTTATCACAAAAGCCTAACTGCAGTGCATATAGATTGTAAGGAACTAGAAAAGGAATGGAAAATAATGGACTAGTGTTTTCCTTGAAAGCTAAAAATAATATGATCCTAACTTGAATATACCTCATTATTTCCTAGAAAATTATATACACACAAATTTACGGAATTTAAAATGTGATTTGGAATTTTATTGCATTACATTCTCTTAAGACATTAGATAATTATGGAGTTATTTGTACTTGATATATGAACAAACAGACTCACACCAAATATACTAGGGCTGAATACTGGTGGTTTTTTAGTCAATAATATCCAAGGGAGAAATTACAAGTACTTCAGTGTATTCCTCCTTTTGGAAGAAGGCATATAAAACAGCCAGGAGGAAGATTATAGTAGGAAATGAAGGTGCAGATGAGGTTAAAAGTGGTTGTGGGTTTTGTTTTTGTTTAACAGCCAGTGCTTACTCAATCTGTGCTCAATTTAAGAAACTAAACAGACAAAGTGATGTGACCGACTACTATGATTTTAGCAGTTCCTCATCAATATTTGGAAAACAACAGCAGTATCTCATTCACACATATTTGCACAAATATGTGTTCAGTCTCAGCACATTGCATCTGTTTGTCCTACTCACACCCACTCATATCAGCGAGCGTTCATCCCCCATAAACACTTGCTGGAATTATTTTTTCCTAAGCAGGCTCCATCTTAAATCCATTTATCAAAGTATACAAATAGACATGTGTGTATACATTACCCACAGCAGTGTCTCATTCTCCTGCTCCAGCCTCCTCCACACAGCTGTCCATTACCCTGCTCTCCCCTTACGCTTTGATGGCATTCTTTCTGCTAATGTATACACATAGATTCTTCTCCTCACACACAAACTTGAATTTTCTCCCTCAAACCCCAGTCCCAGTCTGCAAGGATTAAGCCTGAGGGAAGCCTGGGAAGAGCAGCAGCGACTCACTTTTCTGCAGGCCTGGCCATTTTGCTCACATTCCTGTTCTGCTCCACCTTCCC
>JAOXNG010000052.1:15009307-15020102 GCA_028566535.1 Scolopax minor | reverse complement strand
GGGGCGGCAGGAGCGGGAGCGGCTGGGAACGAAATCAGGACATGTCACCGGAGGAGCCGAATTCCTCAGTCCAAGCCAGAGGCACCTTATGCTCCCTGGGGTACCCTAAAAACTACACGCGAGCGCTGCACAGGCACTGCATCACATCGCCTGATGTGAGCAAAACAGACCCAATCAGGGCAAATTTAAAGCAACCAAACATCGTAACGTTACGCTGTGCCGATGCGTAATGGAGCCGTGAGACACAAACACTTTGTGCCTGCGTTTACCAACAAATGCGTTTGATCCCTACTCAGTTCTCGGCAGAAATCCCAACAACATGCTGCACAGCTTAAACAGCTTCTCTCCTCAGTCGTGTCTTTAAAAACTACTGTGCAAAGCAGCATAGGGATTATTAAAACTGAATAAACTCTTCCCAAAACAAAGGATACAAGAGCAGATATGTAAACTGCAAGGATCCAAAGTACAGAAAATACATGGTAATAAATGATCATACCTTTCATCCAATCCACTACTTGCTTGGGCGTCCACTTGCTAATAGGTTCCATAACGAGAGCCATCATCAGATCACTTTATCATTCACACCAAAATCAGAAAAAGGAGAGAAAAAAAAAAATGTATCAGAGCATGGCTGGGCTAAGAGAGCTGTAGGATTTTACAGTGCAGTCCAAAGAGAAGATGATGCTTTGTCCCTCCAGGTTTCTCCTGCACTGATTCAGTAATGTATAAAATTACACTGCTTGATCAGCTCTGGCACCTCCCCCACTGCACACAGCCTGCAACACACTGGAGCACAGAGCCAGGAAATGGTGCAGTACGTATAGACTTACTTACAAAAGCCTCTACCCAGTGATCTACTTATTAGACTGGCACAAATATAAAATTATATTACACAGAGAGCAATTCAAGCTGGAGCTGTTCCAGACACTGAGTTTTAAGGAGCTTTATTCCAACAAGCTCTGGGATCTTCATCAGGGAAAATATCACTACTGTAACTTGATAGCAGATTGTCTTGGCTTCATTGTGAATATGCTGACTGTCACTCTGTTTAAAGAGAAGATAGAAATATCAGAATATCACTTGGCATCTGGCAAAATGCTGAGCATCTCCATCTTTACAATACAAAATGTTGCTGGAGTCTTATACTATATAATCATGTAATTCAGAATGTCAAGCACAGTACAAAAAGTCTTACTCAAGAAAAAAACTATTGGAAGAAAACTCTTTATTCTGGCCAAATTCAGAATCCATATATTTCCTCCTATGAGCTTCTCATAGGAGGATTTTTACTACTACAGCACTTTAATATAGAGATGTATAGCAAGAATTTTGATTCAAAGCACTGAGACAATTAGTTGATCTCTCCCTTTTGTTAAGGAGGGGGAAAAATGTTTTAAATATTCCTAATACTGAGATTTACTACCCTTCCATAACATGAAGGCTAAACATTTTAATGAGATGTCCTAAGCAGTGCTTTTTGGACCCTTTTGTGACTCTTTGCACATCATGTAGCACAAGTTCTGCATCACATGGCTGAAGAAGTTTGTGGTTTCTGTTTGATCCATTGTCTGAGATTATGCAGCCCCACTATTTTATTTAGGGGGAGAAACTCAGATTAAAAAAAAAATGGAACAAAGCAACAAAGCAATAGCAATTCCACCTTTCTTTTCAGAAATCTTTCATCTGTGCCTTTTCTTCCTGCACTGCTCCAAGTTCCACCAGCCCATTAGGGTAAGAAGATGACATTGTCACCAGGTCTCCCTCACTCCACTACAGCTGTGTTAATTTACTCAGGCCTTATCTGTCCTTTATCTGTCCTTTCTTTCTCATATGGGAGAACATAAAACACAAATGGAATATTTATGATATAGTGTTTTAGGGTTCTTCTTTATATAGCTAAGGATGCAGACAGGCATTCTTTTTTTCCCCCTGAAATGTCTCCAAAGAGATGTACCATTCTCAGTTCAGTGATGCACTCTATCCTTTTTTATTTTTCTTCTGCTTTGGGAAGTAGTGTGATTAGTATTCTATGATGTATTTTGAGTGCTCAGAGCACAGATCTCCTTTACAAAAGGATTCACATCAATTCTCTTTCAAGAAGGCTGTTTCCAGCTGAACAGCATGTGAGCTTCCTCTATGAGTTTTGGGAGGCCACTTTCAGTAGCTTTAGTTCTAAGTAGCTGTTTACAATGGACATAATAATGACAAAGATTTCAAATACACAATACTTCTCCTTTTAGGAAATAGTGGACTAGAATTGAGATACTCAGAATAAATATTTCTGTTAGCTATTGGAAACTGTACGAGCTGATTATTTTGCCCCTATGCTTTCTTAAAATTATTTTCACAAAATTATTGCCTCTCATAAATTCTTTTAAGTTCAATACAAGCATGGAAGGATTCAAGATAAGCTATGTTGTGTATGAATTTAGTATTTGGACACAATTACTTGTAATAATCTTCATTCATGATTGTTTGAATAACTTCCCTAATTCCTGTAATTTGACAGACATTCTGTCAATGTCCTTTTGTCACATTTCCTACCCCTGCTTGACTGGGCAGACTTTTTAAAAGATATTTTGACATATTTTTGAAAGAGGATGGAGCCTGAATTCAAAGCTCACTGATGTAAGTGGGTGTTCTTCCATTCATTTTAGTTGTCCCTGGATGAAAAAATAAGCCCAAAACTACTGTTTTGGAACCGGTACTTCCATTTTCAGAATGGGAATTTTAAAAAACTTTTCCATGTCCTGTTACAGAGGCTCCTCACCACAAAGATGGTTTGCAGTTTCGTTTATTCATAGTGTTATTCACCACTGTGGTGCTAGTTCAGACAGTAGCTATAATTTATCTGAAAGATCTTGACTATTAGATAATCTCTTATGTTTTTCTTTATTATTACTGATCACATTTTGTCTGTATTTTGGGATTCTACAACCTTTTGGACAACCCATCTATTTTTGTACTGCTTCTTGAAATAAATATTTAAAAGTTGTTAAAAACAGTAACTCTCCTTCTTGAGCAGATGATTTATTCAGCTTCATCATCCATTGCACAGATCAGTGTGCATAGCCATAGTTTGTCATGAATCATTCTAAACCCAGACAAATGTTACTTTAGCTTATCTCCTGGGTTTGTTTATCATTGTAGTCCATGGAAGATGGTATCTGAGTATTTCTTCTGCTTCTTGCTTTTTTCTTTCAAGAAAGATTTATTTCTCCCACTCCGTCATACAAGAATATCACAGGAACATGGGAAGCCTTGTCAGTCACAGGTTCAGAAAAGGAACCTGTGACTGACCACAGCAATGGATACAACTGAGCAATAGCTATGGACAAATGGAGTCAAGATACATTCAGACTATTACCGTAACCACGGTTCAACCCAGTTCATAACACTTTTTAATACAGGTTGTCCAATATGCCAGCTGAGGTAATGACTCTGAAATGAGTAATCATGGAATAAGCCACTGAGCTATGGTCCTTATTACTGACACAGTTCTAAACATAGCTACTGTGCTGGAGTTAAATCACCTGGTTTACACTTACTGTCAGCTATAGGGCACTGTCATAAAATCAAGTTTGAAGTCACTGAACAAGAAACTTTTTTTAAAAATAAGCAAAACTGTGTACCTTAAAGCTATTCCATATGTTTTTCTGTCCATTTATCGCAAGGCTTCTGCCTGGATTCCCTGATCTACCTGGCATTGCTTCCCAACACCAACATAAAAGAAACAATGTGTTCCCATGATTAGGTTTTTCTTCCAGGCTGAATATAGCAAATCAACAGCAAAAAAAAAGATCAAGGAACATGTTTCTCACTACTATTCTATCTAGGTCATGTAAATGAGAATTACTTTCTGAGTGAAGTCTGTGTAGCATCGGAGCAAAGTAAGGCACTTGAAACAGAGAAGGGAAACAGACCTTTCACTATACGATGCAGTGTTGTTGTCAAAGGCCTATATAAAATAATCTGGTAATTTCAGGCCATAATCACTGCTATCATCTTTGATAGCAAAGGCCTAGGGCTGAATAGACTGGTTGAAAGGTTTTGAGTCTCTCCTTCTTCAGAGCAATAATGCTGGTTGTTCTTCAGCTTTTGAGCACTGCCTGGTATCTCTGGGATTACTCATTAAACCATCATGCTCTGTATTTTTCTGGTCACTCTGGGAGGCAGTTAAATGTTCTTGTGTATTTTGTGGCCAGTGATAGCTTTCCAATTAATGATGGTGCTCAAACCTGGTAACATACCATAACATTTAAGGCAAACATATATTTCTTGCAGTTTGGTAACAGTTATTCTCGTATTCTTTGGTGAAGAAATAACCATATATTGTTAAGCAAGTCCTTTACAGGCAGGTTAGTTTAAGAATCTTTTGACATTGCATTTGATAGCCATTACGGAGAACATAAGCATGCAGCTTCAGGTTAAATAACTAATGAATTCCCTGAAAAAAAAGGTATGTAATGTTTTAACTTAAGACATTTATGATTTATATTATTAATGAAAGCATAAGTAAAATCTCTAAGGAAAAGACTGTTGAACTCTCCATTATCATTAAAGTTTTTAATCATGTAATATTGCTGTATTATACAACTTCTTTTTGTGGAAAAGAATACTTTTTAAAAAAGAAAATGTAGCTGAATTAGTAGTTTTGATTAGTTTTGTCCTAAGTGAGGTTCTCCCTGATGCTGCTTTCACGCAATCTGTCCTTCCCATCGTAGCCCTGGAGACTTGTGCTTCAAAGATGGAGGGCAAGAACACTGTCCTTGGCAAATTTGTTTGAGCAATGAAGTTTGTGCTACGAGGTACAAAACCAGCTTACATTGGTGATAGGGATCAACAGACATTTGTATTTAATCATAAACCTTTGCCTTACTTAACCCTGAAGGGTTGGATTTTGACTGCCCTCACATAAATTCAGAAAAGCTGGAGGAGGGAGGGTTCCTGTGCCCTGAGCAGCCCATAAAGGGGCTGGAAGTGAAGAGTAAGACCATTCCCAACATCCCAACAAGTGCTGGGTGATAGATCTGTCCTAACTCTTTCAAATTGACTTCTAAAACGGGTTGGGTGTGCTAAGTGAGCGTATATTGCATCCTCTCCAACACATGCTCCAGCCGGTGCGGGGAGGTAGTTTTGCCCTACGGAGGCGATGAGCCCTTGTTCTTCTTTCTCCAGGTATCTTGCCTGGGCCACCGCTGCCCGGGGCTGCCAGGAGAGGACATTTGGCTGCTGTTACCCGTTCTGGAGTGCCATCTACCGGCACCGCGCTGGGCTCTGCGGGCCGGCAGCCCGCACGGGTGAGCAGAGAGCCCGCACAGCAGGCAGCGCCCTGCCCTTCCCAAGGCAGCCAGCGGCTCCTTCGCCTGCCAGATTTTTCTCCGTTGATGAAGCTGTAATGATGGATGGATGGATAGATGGATGGAAGCATTCCCGTGGGACTTTCTGCCTGCGTTGACTCTCAGCAAGGTGAAGTTCGTGAAAATTTTGAACTTCAAAAGCAAAAACTTCTTGCTTTATAAAATAGGAAGCAAGCAGTTAATTTCTGCTGCTGATTAGTGGTATAATATTTTATAGTTTTTTGTTGCTTTTTTTTTCCCACAGAAACCCACTGCAGTCTCTGATATTCAGTCTGAGATGGTGTATTAATATTCCCATTTTTACACGGAGCTTCATTAAAAATTTATATTTATCATGCTCCATTAGGTAATATAACCATTTTATTACTGTGTGTTAGTGATAATATATGACATATTACATTAATTTGATATTAAAACACCCTTAACAAATTGTTTGGATATGAGGGCTAACATTGCAAAAATGCAAGAAATTTTCAGTATTTCAGGATTACAGAGAAATTCTTTTCTAATCACTTGTTTAAAAATATGTCTTGACATTGATGAGTGGTTTTGTGCAGTGCTTTTTTCTTCGGATATTTTAGTGTTCACAAGAGCTCCTGTTCTGACATCTCTTGAGATTGAAGTCCTCTATTTAGCCACAAAACATGTATGGCATGGACAGAGGCAGTGCAAATTTCATCCTATCTTGCCATCATTTTTATCATAATATCTATTTTTTTCAGAAATTGCCCTTTAGGCATGTTACAGTTCCTTGACATCAATAGTGGTTTATATAAGATGGATTCTCTAGATTACATATCTCAGGGAAAAAAATGATCACTTCTTGCAGCCATATTCAGAGTTCAAAATGTACCCTCATGTGTTTATGTCAAAAGTATCTAAAACAATAAAAAAACTAACATAAAGAATATAGTCCTTATTTAATATAAAGCCACTGACTTCAGTGAAGACACTGTGAAACTACAACAGGAATATTTTTTTTCCATAGAAGATGAACTAGGTGTTGCTTTGACTAGGATTGCAAATGGTTTTCTGAGCAGAGATATTAAAATATTTTCATATTAAGGGAAGCAGGACCGTCTGTTTTCAGTCTGCTTGCTAATATTGCCAACATGTTTACAGTCTTTCCAACAGCTCCAAATAAGAGGGCACGCTCAAACCTGTGAATCACCGTGACAGTCTTCAAAGCATAGCTACGAGAAGAAAGTACCTTGAAGAAGTGCTTGTCAAATATGTGCCAAGGAAAGGATGCTTTCACACAGAGACTTGTGCCACTAGGACTAATCAAAGCTTCCTCCCTGCAGAAGAGTAAACTTGTAAACTTCATGAGCATACAGTTACTTGGGTAAGGCTTTTTTTTTTCAGCTGCTGGAAAACAGAGAGGATTGGTAATACAGGTGCCTCATCAGCATAATCTCTCTTCAGTTTGACATTGTCAGTTTGGTAAACAGCAAAAAACTGCAGAAAGATCCTTTGTTATAATTTTTCTACACAGGATACTTCAGAATAACTATAAAGTTCTGCTAAATTTAGAATTGACTGATCTGTGTAACTACATTAAGGAGAAACAGGAAAATATCTTGCAGCAAGTCTGAGTCTCACATGCAACTTGTTACCTTCAGACAGGATTCTGTTGCATTGGACAGAATTCTATGCTCAGAATGGATTCACTCTCTTAGTTCAGTTTTCCAAATAACAGGGCTTATAGTATCAACAGGGTCAACATGAAAATTTCTGAAGGCAAAACTGGACAATCTCTTTCCAAAATATGTTCCAGTTTAACAGAAATTGTCAGTGTGATGCCAAAATTATTACATGCGTCTCAATGACCTGTATTATGTAGGTATTACATAAATCAGACTATATTTTCAGGACTCTGCTTTTTGGCCCTAAAATCTTTGCATTTATGAATTTTAAAATTTGAGTGGCTGTTAACTCTATCTTCTCTTCCTTCAAGAAGACAAATATTAGAATATTTATTACTATTATATGTTTCATTTCCTGTCAATATAGCCATATTTATTTCTACACAATATAATTTATATTTGCCTTTGCCCTTCTTCTAGTAAATAAATGGAAAATATTTGTTTGATAAAAAAAGAAAAAGTGTTCAATATACTTCCTCTTCAAGAATCATATAACTACTTATAAGCAATAAGCCATCTGCTTCTCACTACATTAGGTAAACCATATTACTCTGTAAAAAAACAATAATAATGGGAAATTTGACAACAGCAATAAAACTTCCAAACTATCGATACCAGATTCCCTTGTTATTCATTATTTGCTGGTTGGAAAGTAGGCTTTGAAACAAAATTGCCTGTTGATTTTCCTACTGCATTCAGGGAACTTGGTCTGTGTATTCTGTGTAATATTTATTGTTCGAAGAAAACAGTCCAGCAACACTGCAAATGGAATTTGTGTTGCCATTGAGGGACACTCAGTCTTGTGGTAGGGGAGAGACAAGCTCAAGCTCAAGCCTACAGAAGAGCACTGGGCCATGATGTGGAGAAGTATTACACTGAGAAAGACATTTTATTCTTTTGTGCTTCATCACCATCATCTTCTTCTCCATCATCCCATGGTAAAATTTGCCTTACAGAAACATTGGAACGTGGGCTTAAATATTAAGAGTCATTTTGCCTTGCAGAGATATCTGATGGGGTCACTCAGGATGTGCTGGCAAGAAGAATGTCAGATTCATAAAATTATAACAATGATTATTATGCCATCTTCATTTTTCTGTGTGACTTTTGTTCCAAGCTTGTCTTTCATGTTGTCAAGTGACGGGTGACAGGCAAAGCTTTTCTTGAAGGCATTCTCAAGATGGCTTTTTCTTTATCTTAGCATTTCTGCAAAGCCCTGCTATTATTAGGTCTTTCTAATGCCTTGGTTAAAACCTCAGAGATTATGCCCCTACTTTATACTCCGATAGCCTCTTCATTCATGATGTTTAGTTAGACTAAATATTTGCTTAGAGGACTGGCTGTGCAGTGACTACAGAGATATTTCCAGTGTGTAACTAGAGCCAAGTTTTTCGTTGCCTTAATATTGTGAACAGAAAAAGAGATATAATAATCTGAAAGCTAGGAAAAGAAAATTCATGTAGGCCGCTAATACCTGCCAGACTAACCTAACATCAAAACATTCACTGCAGCCTTCACCATGTTTACTTCAGAGAATTTAATACATGAAGCTTCCTATACTGCCTTGATAAGCGTGTGAGTGACTGGTGGATGAAACACCAGGTTTAAATGTAGAACTGGAAGTTTTTGATCCTCTCTGTAGTAGTACACTGACACAACTAAAGCACTAATACAAAAGGATGCAGAATAAAAAGGTCTCTTCTCTTCAGCCTGTCTCCCCAAATTAACTTGCTTTGACATTTAAAGATACTAAGAAGATGATGGTGATATGTCCTGTCATGGTTTCCAGTACATCCCAGCAGCACGCTCTTTGCTTTTAACCAGGAGCCTTTGCTTTAGCAACCAGCTTTCCTCCCGAAATTCATTTGTCAGGACTTTCCCTTTGCTCTTTCCATTCTGCACAGCTCTGCTGTCTCTTACATGCAATGGTAGCTTTATTTTTAAAGAGCTTGGGAAGCAAACAACATCATGTTTTGCTTTTCTCTTAAAAATGCACTTGGACAACCTGAAACCAAATACACGCTCTGATCAAGCAGAGTATTAGTATTAACTAATTACCAAGAACTGGAAAGGTCTGTAGCTGTGTTTCAGAGTCAGTTTTCATTTCTCTCTCTCCTGTAGTCACAAATTGCATGACCTGCTGTCCAGAAGCCTTGCTTACAGCAATAGCTGTCAGAAGCCCCCTGCCATCTGTAGCTCCTCCTCGCTTTCTTCCTCCTGACCCGCACTATTTTCTCCTTCTGCCAGATGTCTCAACAGCTCTGTGGCCAGAAATAGTCCTCGTGTTCTCTGCAAGAGGACAGTCTTGACAGTATGTTTTTCAGCCAACAAAGACCATCCACAAGCCCTGCCATTAAAATCTAGGAATAGTCGTTTCATCTTTCCTTGTTTCAGGGTCTTCAACAGTTAGAGCAATCCTTTAATCCTCTATCTTCTGATGACAACCAAACTACTGAGTGTTTCCTTAGGACCTGTTTCTCCAAGTCCTTGTAACAGCTTCCCCCCCCTCTCCCAGGTCTCCATGAGGCATCTGTCTTCTTTTTCACAGACTCTTCAAAGTGAAAGAAACCTGCATTTTTAGCTCTTCTGTTCATGAGGCTTGTGTTTTGCCTATAAGAATGATTATAAATGCTCCTTAATCAAACAAGTATCAAAATTCCCAAACCTGAAATAAGAGCCAAGACTCTTTTGACACTGATATGACCATGACCGAGCCTTGCCCCTGAAGTCCCACTACACGTCCATCAGCAATTTCCCGTGTCACTGAGTTTTACTATTTTTGTTCCTAAGCTTCTGTTAGTTTCCCAGTTGAATTGCGTCCACCAGCTTCAGTACAAAGGTTTTCTCTGAAGAAAAATATCTCCTGTAGTTTGAGTTGTTGTGCTTTTATTTTTAAGTTCAGTGCAATAGCAGCAGCAGCAGACATTTTTGGCTACAAAACCTCTTAGTAGGTGGGTAGCACAGTGAGCCAGTGCTGTGAAAAGGTGAGACAGACGAGAAACCTGTTAATAATTTGACCCTTATTTTACAGTCCCTCTAGAAAAGGCACTGTGCCTTCTCTCTGGAAGAGCTTGATGATTTTAGTGACTATTTCACTTTCTTTTCAGAGTGGATTCAGCTTCCAGTTCTCATGCCTTCTTGGGTCTGCTTTTTATTATTAGGGAGATTAAAGTAAAACATAAATGTATCTCAAAAACTTCTCCCTAGGTTTAGCTTAGACCAGGACTCCAGCAGCTTGACTCAGCTCATATTCCACCTACTCGCTTGCTTTGAACTTGGTGCCAATTCCCTCTTCTATTTGGGACGGGTGTTGTGAGTCTGGAGAAGGTGCTGCAGCAGGGGATCACAGTAGGCAGATGCAGGGAACCCTGTTGTGTACAGCTGCCCTGCCGGGGCTGCAAATGCAAATTATTATTTAGGCCCCTGAAGAGCAAGGTTTAATATCCCCCACACCCACCTTTTTTTTTTCCTTTTTTTTTATTTCTTTTCCCTTTCTGCATCCATTCCAATAACCCTGGAGGGTTTGGGCAGCCACTTCGCATTCTGCTCCTGAACCTTGGTGAATTCTCGATGGTGTCCCGCAGCAGAGTCCCCCTCTCTCCCCGCTCTGCTCCTCTCACCCTCCGCTTTTAATTTGCCCCAGCCCACAATTTCTGGGAAACCCGCCGCTCGCCTTTTGGGAACCCTGCTCCAGGGCTTTGGCCATCGCGTTGTCCGTATAAATGCTGAAAAATCTGGATTTCTTTGGGGAAAGAATGACATTTGTGAGCTGATGTGCTCAGCGGCGGT
>JAOXNG010000052.1:14881998-14898934 GCA_028566535.1 Scolopax minor | reverse complement strand
GCGGGGTGGGTTGGGGGAATAAATGTAGTAGTCATTGTACCAGCACTGTGCATGTGTGACACATGTTTTTTGTCTTTTCATCTTCCACGAGAGCCAGAAAGTTTCCTGCCGTTCTCTTTCCAGCTATTGACAAATGATTGCCAGATGTGAGATCTTTGCAGCGCTCTTTCCCCTTTGCAAACCTGCAGTGATGGGATATTTGATTCTCCCTTGCCCATTTCATCTCCTTTCCACATCTGCCAGGGACACACAGGCAATACATCCCTACATGAGAGTTTAAAGTTTATTCAGCTCCTCCACTCCCCCCAATAAAACATTCAGAGAAAACAGAATGAAGTCCATGTGACTCTCTATAAATCTCAAAGCATTTCAGAGTAGGTTGTTGGTTTTTTTATTTGTATGCATCTAGGTAAGTTTGGTTTATTTGCTGAGGTGTATTATATATATAAAGTTACGCACACGTATATATGCATGTTTATGTGGAAAAGGTAATGTAAGTTTTGAGACTGCTCAGGAGTTCCTGTCATTATCATGTTATATGAATCTCTTCTCCTCCTGATGCTGAAAACAAAGCATAACATTTTACAGGATTGTCTGCTAAAGTGATTGTAAAGAGCAACTAAAAGCACATCAGTGATGACCTCTGTGCCATGAAAATTTTTAAGACATTTTTAAAAAAATAATTGAAAAAAATAAGCCTGTGACAGATTGTGGATGATGTGTTACCTCTCGCTTTCGTCCAGTCTTGCTACTGGATTTTTAGGAAAATGCTGAAGAGACTTTACTACAATAATCTAAATAAGGAACTAATTTTTTATCTTAACAGAAATAATTCTGAAGTGGCCACACACATAATCAGACTCATGTACAAAGCTTTTCTGGCACTGCTATCTAGAGTTTGTGTTGATGGGGGATACTTTTCCCTTCCAAGTCTGCCTGTAAGTATGTTTAACAAAAAAAAAAACCCAAAACAAACAAAATTAAAAAAATAAAAGAACAAAAAAAAAATCCCAAAGGAAAGAGAGACAGAAAGACAGACAGACTTTCCAGCTTATGACCTTCGTATCGGGTGGGCTAACACAGGTGGCCTTTCTGTTTTAATACTATGCTTTTGGCAAACTGAAGAGCCCTTCAGTCCATGACACAGATCAGCATTTTTTTTAATTAAAAAAAAAAAAAAGGTCAATAGAATGTCTGCCATATGTGCTCAAAATAGTGGATGGAATTTCAGAAACAGAGATGCTTGTTTTTTAATCTTAAAAATGCAAGACACTTGCCATTTTCATATTCCAGGGTTATAGTTGCACAGTTGTTACTCTTTCCACCCACACATTTTAAAAGATGGAGCCATACCCTCATTTTCATAATGTCCAACTCACAGCTTCACTTTTTTTTCCCTATGTAAAGTGTCTAGGTTCATCTGCAGAGAAAAATACCTGAATCTTGTGAGAGGGGGAAAATCTTCTGCTTCAGCTTACAGAGCAAAATAAAACCCAATAAACAAGCTGAATGTGAGTGAAACTTTTCTAACATTCAGGGTTTTTTGCATTCTGCTATTCTGATGGGATAGTGAGATAATGTCGTAGGTAAGAGTTTATTGCCCATGTGGTTACCATTTTATTCTCCCCCTTACTACTCCCTTATTTCTCCCCCTCTCTCCCCGCTTTAAAGAAAGGCCAGATTATTTTTGAAAGGAACAGAGAGAACGTAACACCTTGAAGGAAAAGGCAAACGGTTGTCTGTCTTTTTCTTAAAACAATCAGGCTTGAAACACCAGTAGGAGGAGATGAGATCCTTCAAGTTCAGAACGCTTCACTTAATTTGTCCTTACTAATGCACTAGCTGGTTTCTCATGTCTTCCTTCTTCTCTCACCATGGTTACTCAGGGAGGTAGAGAGGTGCTAAGCAATGGAGGTGTCATCCGGCCTGTGCACTGAGGGAACGTCCTTCAGAGGACGACTTGTCACTAGCCGTCAAAGAAGAGAGTGGCTTTGTGGTCTCTGAACATCTGGCAGTGCTGCACAGGAAGCTGAGGGGGTGTCATTAATTGTGATGAAATAATTTAAACCATCAGGAATAAATGAGGCTGTTAAGCTAAGTTCAGATTCCATTTGCTGTGCACATGTGTCTAGCAGCCTGTGTGCAGCTAAAAAAAAAAAAAAAGAAATGAGTTATATTAGCTTGTGAGTAGAAGTGAAACAGATACTGTAAATGAAGTGAGTTACAGTGTGATGACATCATGTAGAACAACATTCAGAGAAAGAGTTTTGTAAAATCAGCATGCAAGAAAGCGGTATGTTACTTTGATAAAGTTTTGCTTAAGATCACACCTGATAATGATGGATAAAGCAAAGGATGGTTTGGTGGAGGATTTGCAAAACTTACTGCACAGTTTCAAAACAGTCTATCTTGTAAACAGAGATTTGCCTACAAATGTTAGTGTAGTTTATCTGTTATTTTATACCTACCAGTCTGCTAACTTTGTTACTGGACCAAGGTGGAGATCACAGAATCAGAGAATCATAGGGGTTAGAAGGGACCTCTGGAGATCATCTAGTCCAACTGCCCTGCCAGAGCAGGTCCACTTAGGACAGGTTGCACAGAAACATGTCCAGGTGGGTTTTGAACATCTCCAGAAACGGAGACTCCACCACCTCTCTGAGCAGCCTTTTCCAGTGCTCTGTCACCCTCAAAGTGAAGAAGTTCCTCCTCATATTTAGTTGGAACTTCCTGTATTCAGGTTTGTGCCCGCTGACTCTTGTCCTGTCACTGGGCAGTACTGAAAAAAGACTGCCTCCACCCTCCTAACATCCACCCTTTAAGTATTTATAAGCATTGTTGAGATCTTCCCTCTGTCTTCTCTTCTCGTTACAAAGGGCATCTTTATTGCTTCAAAGTAGCTTATAGAAGTAAAATATTCCTACATCATCATTATATTACATTCGCCACTTACCACATAAATAACAGAATTTTGCTTATGTGACGTGTTTTGATAATCTCCTAAAAGCTCAAGCCAGTATGCCTAATGTAGCAATAAGGAAGAATACAATACTGAACACTTTGTTTGATCAACTGGGGGAAGAAGTGTTGATTTAGATTAACATTTGTTCTTTTCAGTTTGAAATGCTTACTGGTACACTACCATTTCAAGGTAAAGATCGAAATGAAACTATGAATATGATACTGAAGTAAGTACATCTTCTTACTTTTTGCAAAGTCAGAAAAATGTAATTTTTAAGCATGTTTTAAAAGCTTATTAGAACTTCTTGAAGTGCATTAAGCTAGAACAGGAACAAAAAAGCCAAGCCCAGCCCTCAGGCTTTAGATCACAGACCATGCAAATACTGTTAAGTAGCTGCAGGAATTGTAATCTTAGGGATGAACTTTTATTTTCATCATAGGTGCATGATAAAGATAAAAACAGTGAAGTGAATTAGGACAGCATAATCTGCCACTCATGTGGTTATGCTCTCTTGCTACTGTTACAGCATACCTTATTTTGTAAGCAATAGTTAATCAGGTGTTGCTTTGTGTACATATATATGGAGAGTGTACTTTAAGTGCTTGCGTTTTTCATATTAAATTATCTCAGTTACAGCAGAAGCTGTCTAACAAGACAAACTGGGTAAACTGGTGATTAGTAAGTGAAGTTGTTTGGCAAGCGTGTTCCCGTCTTCGTTTGTGCTTTGCTAACAAAGAACTTCCTTTAGACCACATGCAGAGCCGTGGGCCTTCTGAGGGGGTGATAGGGAAGGAGGTGAGAGAGAAGCTCCATTCCTGCCAATGTATGGCAGTTTGACCTTTCCCTGGGCATGAGTTTCTAGTGATACTTTCTGTGAAGGCTGGTGAATTAGATCGCTAGTCTCACCAGGAGCTCTAAGTGATACTAGAGTTCTGTAGAAGAACTTCTTGCCTTAGTGTAATTGTTTTCATAAAATAAGGTTGGTAAAGTCTGCAAGCTTTTATGTGATGGTTTAATGAGATCCTTTTGAAGCAAGAGTCTCAAGAAGTAATATTAGCAATCGCTTCTGGGGCAAGTAATTTGGGATTTGAGGAGTCTTTTCTGGCATTGATTCTGGTATAGCTTTTGGTGATAACTTACTGGTGACATGCTGATATATTTAAAAATACTTGTGTGTTTCTGAGATTTTTTTTTTTTTTACCCTATTTTAGCCTAACTTATTTTGGGGGCTTGGGTGGTGTTTGGGGTTTATTGTCTCATGTGGTGGTGGGGGTTTTATTCAGTTGGGTTTTTTGCTTTTTTGAAAACCACTCATATAATGTAAACCTTAAAAGCTGATGAGTTAAATGCAGACACTCCACAAAACTTTGGAATAGATCCTTGATACGTCAAATTGTGCAATGAAGTCTATGTGGACAGTTTTTAGACACATTTCTTCCTCTTACTTGTTCTCTATTTTCCTCCAGAGCAAAACTTGGCATGCCTCAGTTCCTCAGCCCTGAAGCACAGAGTCTTCTGAGGATGCTGTTTAAAAGGAACCCATCAAATAGATTAGGTTGGTTCATTTATTTGGATCTTTGAAATAAAAGTAGTTGGGTTGAGTTGATTGAAGTTGTTGCTAGACTCTTAATCTCCAGATGGTCGGTAAGATTTGGGATCAGATACCATTTCTTGTTAACTTGGATCGTGACTTCCTGGTTTTGGCCAATTAATACTTTCTTGGATCAGTGACTCTTAGCAGTGAACCAAAGCTTTGACTGGGTTAGAGCAAAGAATATTGACTCTGTATTTATGGGCTTCTTGTGCTCTCTTTGCCACCCTAATGAGGGGTACACTACTTCATGGAGTATTTTACTTCCTTGGAACATTTGTGTATTTACAGTTCCCTCAAATAACTATGTCTACACAAGTTTTTTAGAATGAACTATTTTTTTTTTAGTGTGATCTAAACAGACTGCCTGAAAGCGTTTTAAATACAGTATTTTCTTTGTTCAGGAGCTGGTTCAGATGGAGTCGAAGAAATCAAGAGACATCCTTTTTTTTCTACTGTTGACTGGAATGTAAGTACAAAATTATCTGAATGATAAAGCTGTTATTAATTTTTCTATGTTGTAGCGTAACAGGTATTTGCATCTGAATAGGGCACAGTAAATACAGCAGTACTGCTGACTCTTGCATTCTTGCCTCCACTATAATCTTACTTTAGCATCTGGAACTGTAGTGTCTACGGTATAGAGAGTATTAATTATATATTGTACGTTTTACTTGTTAAATAATTTAGAGTTGCAGCATTCCAAAGCTTTAATTGTCTGTTGGAGCATTTGTAGTTTGGGGAGGCTGCTGGTGTTTTCTCTGTGCAAGAATCCTTCAGCATCTGTCTAGTGCTTCCATGCAGGGCACAAAAACTCACTGTGACTCTAATTCACTTTGACTTCCCTCTAGTTACCCACAGCACATTCCTATTTTATCAGTTGTGTTCCGTTTACAGTTGAAATATTGACTCTTGTGCAATGAGATGATCAAGAATCTGTACAATTTCATGACTGCTTGCTTAAATTTTTAACAAGCACCTTGATGCTTTTCCTCCGTGGTTCTCTAAGCTTTCGAGATGTGTTTTTTCAGAAACATTCAGGAAACTAAGATGCTCTATATCAAATAAATCCACTCTGGAAATGTTCCTTTGTTATAATTCCTGCAGACAGATAGACACAATAAATAAGATGTTACTGTGCTGACAGGGATACCTGCGATGCTAGCCAGTACTGTGCTTTAGACCCTGTAGTCATTATCCTTGTTTTTATTTCTTGTATTTACTTCTGAGAAGGCAGTGTTTATGCAACATCTGCCATTGAGTCCTGGTTAGCAAGTAAAGTTTTCAGTAACAGCAAATCTTTACTTTTTTTATCTGACTACACTTCAGAAGAGAAGGCTATGTTGTTGTGGCTTGATTATCTACTACAAGGGATTAGTATTGAAATAAATACCAGCAATGAAGTATGAAAGATCTGCAGTTCTCCTTCCTGTTCATATATATTTTTTATTTTTTTTTTAATTTTGAGAGTGCTTTGTATTTATTTCACTGTGGTGGTGTTGATGACCACTTCTGTATCTCATTATTTCTTTGAGATTAATTCATGTCCCTCTTCCTTATTTGTGGGTTTGGTTCATTTTTTCTTTTAATTTGAAAAACATTTCTTGTGCAGAAATATTAGATGAAAAGAACTAGGGAAAAAAAAAATCTGAACAGATGAGAGAAATGCCAAGGAAATGTTCTCAGAACTTCCTGAACTTTGCATGGGGCTTTGACATGAAAGTTTTGACATAAAGTTTTGACATGAAACTTTCTCTTCCTTAACTGTGTATGGGACTAATTGCTGATTTGAGGTCACTTGGGCAATGCATTTTTCTGAAGCATGTTGAGTAAAGGAGAAAAAGAGGAGGAGGCATTGTTCTGCTTTCCCTTTGCTCCCCCGACTTAGTTTAGTAGATTAGGAAAAACCTGGAATAAAGATTTGAGAATTGGTAGTTTCTTGCCAAGAGGGACGTGTTGGTCACTCGTGAGAGGTCTTTGGGACCCAGATTAGAAAGTTAAAAGCTGTATTCAGTATCTTCCCTTTGGGGTGGGTGTTCCAGGGTGCTGGCAAAAATAGCAGTGAACCAGGAATGAGAAGGTGATGGAAGGTAAGACATACTATGGCTGTTCTGTATTCTTCTGAATAAGCCAAAGATGAACTAGTGGTAAGTAGTAGCCTGCTGTTGTAGTTGTAGAAGTGCAGATCTGTAGATGAGGCAGCTTCAGAAGAATGAGAGAGCTGTGTATTATTTGGTTTGTTTGGTAATGTTTTCCTTTAGCATCTCGAATCAATGGTACTTGAAAGTAACTCAGTCTTCCATATACATTTGTGAATTTTTCATTGCTATATATTATTCAGTCTTTCAGAAAATCACTGAAGTTTCATTCACTCTAATTAAGAGCCTTTTTCTTCTTTTTCAGAAACTGTTCAGAAGAGAAATTCAACCCCCATTTAAACCTGCTTCTGGAAAGCCAGAAGATACCTTTTGTTTTGATCCAGAATTCACAGCAAAAACACCAAAAGGTAATTGTGCATGGTTATGAATTGATGGGGGATCAAATTAATGTTACAACAACAAGCTTATGAAAAAGAGAAAAAGCCAGTGGCAAAATTAAAAGGAAAGTGTGCAGCAGGGTTCTGGTACTTCGAAGAAGTTTGTTCTTCTAAGTGGGTTCCTATTTGAAATATTCTCCTAAAATTTTATTCACCAACACCAACAAAAAAATATTGAAAGCTGAACTATGGTTTCTAGTTATGATTTGAAGTCAGACATACATCGTTTGGGGGGGAATTATTTAATACTAAAGGTAGACTAAATTTGTTTCCAGCAGTGATTGTTATTAAAATTAAATCTTAAAACTAGCATTACAGTAATTTTTTAAAATTGAGCTGTTCCCCTCACTACGCATGCTGGATTTGATTTTACTCTTGAGAAAACAGTGATTCAAAGGTAGAGAAGGGTGAGGAGAATATAAAGTGGACTTGGGTACCTGTACTACTAGCTTATTTGCAAAGACATCTCAAATAGTTTCAAGACGCTTATGAAAATTTTATCTTTAAAATATCCTTGGATTATTGCAGTATGAAAACTTCCAAGTAATGGAACTTGGAAACAAAGACAGTAAGTGCAAACACTTACTGCTTAGTGTGCTTCATGTTTAACTTCAGCTTTTCTTTTCTGAATTTTTTCCTTTACTGCTGCATCCAAATTTAAAATCATTTGTCATGTTTGTTTGGAGGTTGTCTATGGTTCTAATAGGCTGCGCAGAATTATCAAGCTGTGCTTACTGTTAAAATTTCAAATAGTGAATTCAGAGGTGCAAATAATTATAATCTGAGGAAAATTTTGGTTCTAATTACCAACTGAATATTCTTGTATTGCCTCACTTCTGCTTTGCCAGTAGCACATACACCACTGAAGCAGTAAAATCTACGGGCACTCTTCCTTGTGATGCAGTCCTTGAACATAGGACTATGATCTCTAATTTTTCTCATAAGTAGTTTTGTCCTTCAGTAAACATCTTCCTAAAAACATGCATTCATACTGTAGTCCCTGTGGTATTTTGCACTTTTAGGTAAAACCCATTAATACTTGCTTTTTGTGTGTTATTGAAATAAGACAGGTAACTGACTAGAAGTCTTATTCAACATCTGGCATTACCTTTTGCTTGATTCCCTTTCCTCAAAGTGTTTCTTCCAACGTATCTCCTGAATTTAAAAACCAGCCTTGCTAATCAAATGTATGTGCCACTAGATTCTCCAGGAGTCCCGCCTAGCGCCAATGCACATCAGCTTTTCAAAGGATTTAGTTTTGTTGCAACTACTACTGTAGAAGATCATAAAATATCACCACTCACCAATATACTGCCAATAGTACAGGTAACTTTTTTTTTTTTTTGAGGGGGTGTGTGTGGAACCTTTTTGACATGCCAAAGATTGATGAATATCTAGTGTTTAGTCTGTTTTTTTGCAGCTGGGGAGACTACTATAAAATTATTAAAGCATTATTAAAATGCTCCAATGGGATATTTTTAAATTTATAAAGCAAGTTGCTCTTTTTCTCGAGGCAGAATGCAAAAGAGAAAACTTGGGCAAGCAGAAGAAACTTGTGCTGTTGGAAGCAGTATTATGGCAAAGAGCATCTTGTTGCTTTAGATGAAAGCTTGTATGTGTTTGTTTTTTAAAGCAACTTCATGGAAACAGCGCACAGTTTACTGATGCATATGAACTTAAAGAAGATATTGGTGTTGGTTCCTACTCTGTTTGCAAGCGATGTATACACATAGCTACAAATATGGAGTTTGCTGTAAAGGTACTGTGACAGTTCTGAAACTATTGTGTAGTAGATTTGCAAATTTAAATGCATGGATTTTCTAGTTATTGTAGCTGTTTACATGCTGTGAGAAATGAAAAGCAGTATTTTCTTCATTAGTTTAAATAGTGTATTGGCTTCTATAGCTCTTTTTTTTGTGGGTAACGTTATGGCCTTGAAAAACTGGCTTTGCAGTCTTGAAGATTGAAAATATTATGTGATGATGAGCACACCTGAAGTAAAATAAGAGCAACAAGGGTGGAACTGGGCTACAGGGAAGTAGTGATGCTTCAGATAGTCCATTGCATTTCCTTGTCCATTGCTGCAGGATGGACTGCATTAATGATACAGTTTTAACAGGTAGCAAGGATAGAGCAAGAAATGTGTGAACAGTGGGATGTGGAGCTGGAAGGTGAATTAGTCATGATTAGTAAGAAGTAATGAAGTCTAGAAGTTTTTTTTCTATTCTGTTGTTGAAGTGAGAATATAATTACAAAAAATTCTTTATTAAATAGAACTTGTTTAGACAGTTGTTTTTCTATATTTTGCAGATAATTGATAAAAGTAAGAGGGATCCCTCAGAAGAAATTGAGATTCTCATGCGTTATGGACAACATCCAAATATTATTACTTTAAAGGATGTATGTACCTTGTTTTCTCTGCTACCTCTGTGCTACCTTGACACAATAGTCAATAAATAAATATAGATGTAGGGAGTTTATTGGAATTTATTGAATTTCTTTTACATAATAAAATAGGTTAGGAGAGCAGTACATATATTAAAGTGAGTATTTCAAAATAGGACATTGTCCTGATACTAATTTTTTTCTAAATGCTGTTTAGTGAACTTGAAGTGAGAAATTATATAAAGGTTAGAAATGCTGTATTTCCTCTTATTTCAAATGAACAGCTAATGTAAATCTGAAAAAGCAGTTACATGTTGTCCTGTGTAAAGTGCCAGCAGCTAAAAATTGTCATGTAGGGGAAGAGCAATAGGGAGTGGTAGAGCTACTCTCCTCTTACAATGGAAGTGTCTAGACTGAAAAATTTAATTCAGAGTCATGAATTAACAATTGATTACCTCAGTGTCTCACAGAATGACACGTAAGCTTTCTTGTATTTCATGGTTTATGGCTTCTGAATTGCTGAATTAAACTTTTCAGTCCCTGCTATTCATACTTTATGTTCACGTGTCAATAGGTGAACAATCTAGCCTGTAATTTTCACATCAGGATGTATAATTATAGTTGATCTATTTTTAATATCTCTGTGTTTGTTTATATAATATGTACTTGTTAAACTTCTTGTCAGGTGTATGATGATGGTAGATTCATATACCTTGTCACTGAACTGATGAAAGGAGGAGAGCTGCTTGATCGAATTCTCAGACAGAAGTTCTTCTCAGAACGAGAGGCTAGTGCTGTGTTATACACTATAGCCAAGACTGTGGACTACCTGCACTGCCAAGGAGTGAGTGATTTCTTCTATGCTGTTGCTGCTTTCATGTTTCTGAGAAGCAACAAATGCCTTTTGTTATGTACTTTCGTTGTCTTATTTTTATGGCAGAAGATTTCGGTGTATTTTATGACAACGGTGAATAATACAAGCAGCTCATCCTGTTATTCAGACAACCCTTTTTGACTTTACAGTTTATGAAACAGCAGATACTTCTCTTATGCTTGTTGGCAAATGGTTGTGTTAGTTCCTATTGGCTCATATGATATTACTTGAACTAGAATTTTTTGTTACTTGAAAGTTATATAGTTGTGTAGAATTGTTAATTGTATTAATATAGAGAATAGTTTTTATAAATTACTAGTTATATGCAAACAAAAGTACATGCAACTTCTAAATTATAGTTTTTAATTTTTTTTTGTTTAAAGGTAGTGCATCGAGACCTTAAGCCTAGTAATATTTTATATACGGATGACTCAAATAATGCTGATTCTATCAGAATTTGTGATTTTGGATTTGCAAAGCAACTTCGAGGAGAAAATGGACTACTCCTAACTCCGTGCTACACTGCAAATTTTGTAGCACCAGAGGTATCTTAAGCTGCCGTGTGTTTTCTATGTGTTGTTTTTGATCCATCAAGTATTTAAACTTCTTTTTAGCAGTGCTTTAAGAAAAACTTGAAAAAAGAAATTCTGCTAGTTTTCCTTAAATGTGATGATACATACTTTATAAACAGTGCTGCATATGTTTATAATAAACCTGCTTTAAAAATAGCAGAATCCACCCTCAAAAATAAGATGTAAGCCTTTTGAGAATCTTTAAGAGATGATGTTATGGAAATAAGTTATTAACAATAGTTACTGTAACCTGTATATTGAAAAATAAATAATCAAACCTCTGAAATAATCAACCTCAGATTGACTTGCCCTTCCATAGGTGATGTAGTGGTATTGGTTGTAGTTGTTTTTTAATATATGAAAAGTCTTTAACAATCTTTGTTTTTTAGGTTCTCATGAGACAGGGATATGATGCTGCTTGTGACATATGGAGCTTGGGTGTTCTTCTTTACACAATGTTGGCAGGGTGAGAAATATTTCTTAGCTTTTTTGTTTACCTAAAATTCCAGCATGCTGCATGAATCCACGCTTTCGTTTAATACATTACCTCATTGGTTTGAATACAGAATGACAAAGACCCTAAAGTAGAACAGGAAGCTATAAGTAAATGCATACCTGAACGAGGCTTATCTTATGGGTAGGTTCAAGGCTTCTCTCTTCTCCAGTGCATGACTGGGGAATGCTGAAGGCTCCCCAGCTCCCAGGAGAGAATTTAGTCTGTGAAAATACATGGTGCTTTTCTTTCTCCTTCTGCCACTTGTCCTCCCACCCTACACCCTTGTGGTCCACCTCCTTGTATCTCCTGCCACAGGCTTGACTCCTGACCCTTTTGTACAACACACTGGCTTTGTAACCTCTTAAGTTTTCTAAACCTCTAAAGTTTTATAAAGTGCTATAGCAATATGAAGCACTTAGTGGCTGAATGGTAAAGGCTTTTCTGAATTCTGCTGACAGAAAAGTATCATATCTTTTTTGTCTTATAGATAAATACTGTCTGTTGGAAACTGTTCCTCTTGATAAATTCATAAAGTACTACAGTTCTGTCATCAAAGCTCAGGTTGCTGTGTGATTTAATTGCAAGTGTGCACATACTGGGCAGTTTACTGCCTGCACGCTTGAGAAACATTGTCTGAACAAAAGATGTGTAAGGCCAAAAGTATGGGGGAGGAATGGTTCAGCATGAATTCCTGGCTTTCCATTTTGTTCCTCTTAAGCTCATCAACTGAAAGATTAGAACTAATCAGGTTCCTAAACCTCTCTTGATGATGCTGATAGATTTCTTCTGTGCAGAGCTTTCAAAGTACTAAGATAGGATGCATGAAGCTTAATTATATTATTTGCAAGGTAATTTAAAATCTAAGGGGTATTATGATGTAACTACTTAATCTGAGTAAGATTTAGGTTTTGTAGTTAAAACTAACTTGGTACCAGCCAATGAACATATGAGATGCCAGAACACTGTAATACTCTGACATTGTTAAAAGGTGTATTTAAGTGATTCAGATTGATTTTCACATTTGCCATTTTATTTTCTTGAGTTCACAGCAGTAGAATTTATAGAAAGCGAAATCTACAGGAAACACTGTAAACTGTTACAAGCCTCCAAAAACAATGATCTTGTGGCTTAATGTGTTTAAAAAAAAAAAAAAAAGCCATGAAAAATTTTCATGTAGCTTTTCCCTAAATAATAGTTGTATGTACACTGTACTCATTTTGTGTCTAGTTAAATACACATACCCTAAACACTCGAGCTTTATTGTGTCATTTTCGTAGAGTACTGCTCTGAGTTGGGATTATTTTATATGCTTTGGTAATCTAGCTTAATTTGTATTTAGGAATCATTTCTATTTAACCTGAAAGTCCACATTAATTAGAATGCACTATTAACATATTAATTTAAGATATCTTTTTAGTCTGCATTTCCTGTTTATTTCACTTGATTAACCACAATTAGGGGGAAAAGAAAGCAATACAGCTTTGAAGGCTAAATGCTAATATAAGAACTATGTAATAGTATATAGTATATTTCTGTCAGTGGGATATCTGCTTAGAAAGATTAATGAGATTTTCCAATTTCTTGCAGCTTCTTACCTATAATGAGGTGTTGTTTTGGTGTGTGTTTGTTTTTTTTTTCAACAGCTATACACCATTTGCCAATGGTCCTAATGATACTCCAGAGGAGATCCTGGTACGGATAGGCAGTGGAAAATTCTCTTTAAGTGGAGGCAACTGGGACACTGTTTCAGATGCAGCAAAGGTGTAAATGTGTTTTGTTTTGTTACTATGTTTTTGTGGAATTCAAATGAATCTTTACTGAACTTTTAAAAATAGCCTAGTCTAACACAGTAGTTTGCTGATATTACCTACAAACTCTGCTGCATTGAAAGTCACTTAGGCCTACGTCCTGCTCAAAGCAGGGTCAGCTATGAGGTCTGACCAGGTATCTCAGGGCTCTAGTCAGTTGGACTTGAGAAACCTCCAAGAGTCAAGAACATATTGCCTGGGCAGCCTTTTCCACTGCCTGACTGCTGTAATGAGGAAAAACCTTTTCCTAATTTCAAATGAGAACATCTTTTGTTTTACTTTGTTCTCTGTCTCTATTCCTTTGACCATGCTGACTAAAGGAATGTCTTGGACACCAGGTCACACTGATAGTTCAGGTTCAGTTCGCTGTTTGTCAAAACCTTCCAGTCCTTCTCAGGAAAGCTGGTCCCCAGTCAGTCCCTATCCTATACCTTGGTGACAAGTTCTTCCTTTCAAAGCACAGGACTCTGCATTTATCCTTGCTGAATTTTGTATGGCTCTGGTTAGCCCATTACTCCATCCTGCCTAGCTCCCTTGGGTGGCTGTCCTGCCCTTGAACTCATTAGCTCTTTCTCCATGCTTCCAGCTTGGTGCCCCACTGCAGACTTGGCAAGAGTGCACTCTCTTCCTTCCCTCAGCTTACTGATAAAAGACTTAAGGAAAAAAAAAAAAAAAAAAAAAAGCCAGTACAGGCTTTTCTAATCATCAATGTTTTTTGTATTCCTTGTTTTTATTGGACCAAAATTAGGTGAGTTTTGGAATTCCTTAAGTGGAAGGAAGACTTTTTACAATTGTCTGTTAGTGCTAGTAGCTAACTAGTCATGTGTTCATAAGTTATTTTTGTGTGTGTGATTTCTTAAATGTTCAGTGCTGAAGTAATTAGGTCTTTTGTCTTAGTTAGTACTTTGAGCAATTAAACTAGTACTTGAACCACCAAATATATCTGGATATCTTGCCAAAAATCTTGATCAGCTTGATTATGCAGTTGTCCTTCTGTTTAAAGACTGCATCTGTCATCGATTACTGTATATGTTTTCTGGGTTTGGTGTTAGCCTGGTCTGTAGGTATCTTAGTCACCACTGTTACCTTTTATAAAGCTTGGCATTAATATTAAATCTTTTCCTGATCCTTTGGAACTGCACTATTTGTTCACTTCAGTAAGAGTGATTCAGAATACTTGTTGGCTGATGCTGTCTTAGCACAAGTAATTTGCTTCTGTATTTTTAAGAATGCTTAACATTTTGTACCTAAAACAAAGGGAACATTCTGTCACCTTGTTCATATTTTGTTTTCTTTCAAGCTATTCCCGTCTCTGCCCTTCCCACCCAGCTCTTCCTTTGACCAATGTTGTAATTAGTAGCTTCTTGATAATGCTTCTAAATAGACAAAAACAAGTGCCCGTTTCTGTTGGCTTTACTCTGTATAGCTCCTTGAAGGAAAAAATCTTTGATAGTATATTACTGTATATGAATGCAATTGTAATATGTGGTTAGCATACCCCAGTAGTATGAAAGAGAAGAGACATTTGCAAATAATTGCTTTCTTCCATAAAATCTATTTGCTAAATTTTAATAGGTTTTCTAGTCTTTAAAAGATCACGTAAAAAAACCAAACTGAAATATGAAACAAACAGCAGTAAGTTTCTTTACAATAAAGGCTTGCTCTGTTAAACTGATTAAATAGTACAACACATTGTTTTCAGACTTCTGTGGTGTCAAGGCACAGAATGATCCAATTTATCTGCTGATTTTTTTTTTTAGTTTGTGTGTGTGTTTGCATTGTGTTAATTCCTGCCACAAAAGTACGCATAAGGGTACTTTTTTCATTGCTGACATAATTAATACTTTAAAGTCTGTATAAGATTATGTTAACTGAATAATGTGTGGTTTTCCTTTTTATATAGGACCTGTTATCACATATGCTTCATGTAGATCCACATCAGCGGTATACAGCAGAGCAAGTATTAAAACATTCATGGATAGCCTGTAGGGACCAGTTGCCGCATTATCAACTCAACAGGCAAGATGCACCACATCTAGTAAAGGTAAAGCAACCTGAAGGTGGAATGTTGCTGGAGCTGGTGGATGTGCAGTGAATGGATCACTCTTAGAGCTACAGGCAGATCTATTTTTTTTTTTCTCTTTAGAAAAGAAATAGGCTTTCTTTTTTTTTTTTTTCCAAAACACACTTATTTAATTATATATGTTATATAAGACAAATTATTGGTAAACTAATTTTTCTGGATGTTTTGTTTTCAAAAAGATTAAGGTAGCTTTGGCCATATGGAAACCTGGTAAGACAGTTACCTGAGACAGGTTTCCATAGGTCTCCTAGCACTCTTATTCAGGAAATGGTTTGGGTTTTGTCTCTACGACTGGCTCATATTCTACTTCCTAACATAAAGTAATAAACTATACCACTTTTTTTTCCATCAGTATTTTCAATGTTTGTTCTGTATATGTGTTTCTGATTTGTGACACACAAACATTGTATGCAGACAGTTTCTAAGTTTACTTCATTAGTTTTATTGGATTAAAAACCAAAGACCTGTGATAGCCAGTCTTAACTGTATTGTATTCATAAGTTAGGACCTGGGTAATCACTGAAGTGGCTGTATTTGATAAACTGATGCTAATGTTGCTTGTAAGATACTAATTCTGACCCACATTGAAAGGTTACTTCTACACCTAAGGTATGTGAAAGAGATGTCAGATGCCCATGCTTAGAAACCTGGAGGATTTGAAATAAACGTTGTTTTCAAAACAAACTTTAGAGAATGTGCATGACTGATCATAAGTCCTGGTGCTTATGTCCTTGGAAAAGCGCCCTTAGTGTTTGCGTAAAAAAAAAAAAAAAAAAATTACACTCAGAAAAACCTGGAGCAGTTAATCTAACATGTAAACACAAGAGAATATGTGCTTTAATGTGTGTCTTCAAGCTGAGAAATAATTTTTTTTCAGTACCAGAATTGGGTAAACACTCTTATCTTTCCAGGTGGTCATTAAAAAGTTTCACTTTTTTCTGTTTGAGAATTGCGATCAAATTTACCCGTAGCCAAGTTTATTACCTTAGTTTTTAAACATCCAAATGCAAAAGTGCTGGTGTGTTTTTGAATGAAAAATACAAGTTGAATGATAATAATGAAGTAAAATATAGACTTCAGAATATGAATCCAAACACTGCGGTTTATCTTGGAAGAAGAGACAAGTATCTGAACTGTAGTAGGAACACGTGGCTCCTGTGGTGGAGCAAGCTCGTCCTCCCAGCCCAACGGTTACTGGGAGAAAGAGCCAAGTGACACATTTTAAATAACAACTATGCTAAAATTCTCATTGGTTTAGGGTTGTTTTTTTTTTTTTAGGGTTGCTTTGGTGGTTTTTTTTTTTTTTGTTGTTTGGGTTTTTTTGTTGGTTTTTTTTGGTAAAAGGAGGATGAGGCTATGACAAAAATGCAAGCAGTTTGAATTTAAGTACGAAATATATTGATACCAAATCCATAATATAGAGTATCCTTATTCTCTTTTTGTGAATATTTTTATTTAGAGCAGTGAAACATCCTTAGGACCCTAAAATATAAGTTTTCAGAGGTCAGCGAAGACCTGACCATTCACATGCTCTGTAGGCTTGGACCAGGCAGCTTTTTTTTTTTTTAAGTTGGTTTTTTTTTCTTTTTTTTTTTTTCTTTTTTTTTCCTTATTTTCAAGGTGGAGAAA
>JAOXNG010000052.1:14793080-14804693 GCA_028566535.1 Scolopax minor | reverse complement strand
GCCCAGTGCCTCCCCGTTATCTCCCACCGACATCCAGTATCGGCCAGTGCCCGTCTGATATCACCCGCCGCCTCCCAGTATCGCCCAGTGCCACCCTGGTATCTACCGCCGCCTCCCAGTATCGCCCAGTGCCCCCCCGGTACTTCCCACCGTCTCCCAGTATCGCCCAGTACCTGTCCGGTATCTCCTGCTGCCTCCCAGTATCACCCAGTGCCCACCCGATATCTCCCACCACCTCCAAGTATCGCATAGATCTCGTCCGGTATCTCTGATGGCCTCCCAATATCGCCCAGTGCCTCCCCGTTATCTCCCGCCTCCTCCCAGTATCGTCCAGTGCCCGTCCGGTATCTCCCACCGCCTCCCAGTATGGCCCAGTGCCCTCCCAGTATTTCCCAATGCCTCCCAGTATGGCCCAGTGCCCGTCCGGTATATCCCGCCGCCTCTCAGTATCGCCCAGTGCCCCCCAGGTATTTCCCACTGCCTCCCAGTATCGCCAAGTGCCCGTCCGGTATATCCCGCCGCCTCCCAGTATCGTCCAGTGCCAGTCCGGTATCTCCCACCGCCTCCCAGTATCGCTCAGTGCCCCCCCGGTATCACCCGCCGCCTCCCAGTATCGCATAGATCTCGTCCGGTATCTCTGATGGCCTCCCAGTATCGCACAGTGCCTCCCCGTTATCTCCCACCGACATCCAGTATCGGCCAGTGCTCACACGGTATCTCCCACCGCCTCCCAGTATCGCCCAGTGCCCCCACAGTAACTCCCACCGCTTCCAAGTATCGGCCATTGTCCCCCCGGTATCTCCCACCGCTTCCTGTATCACACAGTGCCTCCCCGGTATTACCCACCGCCTGCCTGTATTTCCCAGTACCTCTCCGGTATGTCCTGCTGCCTCCCAGTATCGCCCAGGGCCCCCCCGGTATCTCCCACCGCCTCCCAGTATCGCATAGATCTCGTCCGGTATCTCTGATAGCCTCCCAGTATTGCCCAGTGCCTCCCCGTTATCTCCCACGGACATCCAGTATCGGCCAGTGCCCGTCTGATATCACCCGCCGCCTCCCAGTATCGCCCAGTGCCCCCCTGGTATCTCCCACCGACATCCAGTATCTGCCAGTGACACCCCGGTATTTCCAACCGCCTCCCTGTATCGCCCAGTGCCCCCCCGGTATTTCCCACAGCCTCCCAGTATTGCCCATTACCTGTCCGGTATCTACTGTCGCCTCCCAATATCGCACAGTGCCCACCCGGTATCTCCCACCGCCAGCCAGTATCGCCCAGTGCCCCCACAGTATCTCCCACCGCTTCCCAGTATCGCCCAGTGACCCCCCGGTATCTCCCACCGCTTCCCAGTATCACCAAGTGCATCCCCGGTATCTCCTGTCGTCCCCCAGAATCGCCCAGTGCCCGTCCGGTATCTCCCACCGCCTCCCAGTATCGCCCAGTAACCCCCCGGTATTTCCCACCGCCTCCCAGTATTGCATAGATCTCGTCCGTTATCTCCCACCGCTTCCCAGTATCACCCAGTGCACCTCCAGTATCTCCCGTCGTCTCCCAGTATCGCCCAGTGCCCGTCCAGTATCTCTTGCCGCCTCCCAATATCAGCCAGTGACTCCCCCGGTATCTCCCACCGCCTCCCAGTATCGCCCAGTGCCCGTCCGGCATCACCCTCCGCCTCCCAATATGGCCCAGTTCCCCCCTGGTATTTCCCAGTGCCTCCCAGTATCGCCCAGTGCCGATCAGGTATCTCCCACCATGTAACCCAAGAGGGGCTTAAGACTTTTCTTGAGGCTTTTTAATAATTATTTGGTGGAAATGCTGTGTAAGTCTGTAAGAAGAAACATTTTAGCATCAGAGCAGTGAAAGATGGCAACACCAGAGATAATATACAACTCTGCAAGGTTTTGCAGTAATAGGCAAATAAACAACAGGTTGCAGTAAGTTATGATAAAACTCTTTCAGTAGCACAGATGTCACTAAAGAGTCTGTTAGAGGAATCAAATGGAAACAGATGAGAGAACTTGGTGAGGGGAATTAGAAATAAAGAGTAATTCTGTTCTGCACGGGGGAATAGAATGGAGAAAATAGCTCTTTGAGTTAGTGGGTCTGCTTTTGGAGAGCTGAAAGGGATCAGAGTAGCTGTTTGGGACAAGGCAAGTTTCAGGCAAGGTCACATGAGTTAGGACACAGGGGATATCCATGTAAGTGGTAGTTCATTTCAGGCCATTATGTATAGGAAGGTCAAAGTCAAGGAATACCATCTGTAACTCCGGTCCTGAGATTGTTCAAGAGAACAGATGAAGTTGGCCCTGTCAAAAATGCAAGTTACCTGATAATTGCCACAGAAATTTATTGCAGAACAAGTGGACGTGTGGTCTGTGATGCTCCTCATGGGCATCTGCATGGCTCTCACCTGCAGGATGAGCTCTGCCTGGGGTAGGCTGCCCACACATCTCATTTGCCTTTGCAGAAGACAGCACAAGGATTCCACAAGGACGGACTCTGGGAAGCTGTCAAGGCCCTGAGGCCATCAGTTCAGCCTGATGCTATTGTGAGGGCTGATGGCTTAGCTGGAGGCTGCAGGGTGCAGGTGGTGAGCAGGTATTACGCTCTCTTTATTCAAGATTTCGTCTTGGAGTCCCAGCACTGTCTCCTGTGGGTGGCTCTGAAGGCATGGTGGTTGGTTAAGTAGGTGGTCATGCAGTTGCTTTGGCACCTAGTCCATTCTGGCAGCTACTCCACACCAAGCAATTTCCTGCCCAGGGCATCTTCTGCAGTGATGTTGGACAAAGGACTTGACCTTGTGCCTCATCTCTCCAAACATAAGGATGTTTCCCTATTAGCTTCTCTCTACAAACCCAAGGGCTGTTAAAAGAAGTAGGTCTCGTGACTGTGTGGTACTTGGATGCCATGGTAATGTAATTAGCTGCACAGCAATCTTACTAAATATGTCCTTAGTGGAGGAGAGGACGGGGTGGGGGACTTGTTTAGAGGATGGATGTTAAAGGGAAGGAAGTTTCCAGGCCTGTGGCTTCACCACAACTCAACTGCAAAACACAGGTCCTTCAATGCAGGTGGGAATCCAGAACTTCAGAGCACATTTGTTTACATTTTTTTTTACACTATTTGTTTATAACACGTGTCCATATGAGATACACTGCAGCCCAAACTTTTAAAAGTGTTAATAGATTATATAACAGATTGCCACCCCCAGCAAGCCTTTTGAAATTTTTATATGGTATCTTGGGCTAAAAAATCTTTTTGAGCTGATGTATCACTTGCAGTAAACTTCAGGAAAGTATTTGTGTTACTGTTAATTTCCCTTTTTCCTCCTTCTTCTTCTTCCACATTATGTATGGATCCGTGAACCTCTGAGCTGCTTAATCCAAAGGCAAGAGGCACAGGTTTCTGTGTGGAGACCTGAAAGCCTCGGTGCAGGAAAGCTGTGCTGCTGACAAGTTTATCTCTGTTACTTTGCCAAACCTCTAGCCTTTGGCAGCCTGTGTCTCTTTTTGCCTTTTTATATCTGTTAGGTCTTTTTCCTCTCTACCCTCAGAATGACCTCTGTAGTGATGGTTGCCAAATGTTACCCATATTAAATATAGGGATGTGTATCAGCATCCACAAGGCATACGCTCCTGAGCTGTTAAAGCCCTTCTACTGGAGCAGCAGCCTGTGAGTTGTCTGAAGCTTTTGGAGTTAACAGTTTAGCTCTGGTTAGCTGGAGGTTATTGCGGAATTGTGTCACCAGATTCTTTTCTCAGCTGTATCCTTGTTACTCTGCTTAGGAAGAAATTTTTTTTTTTTCCCTTTCATTTATGGTTAAGTCGACTGTAAATTTATGCATCAATTTGTTGGTTAAATGGAAACTAACAACAGTAATAACACGTAAGGTTTCACATCAACATTCAGAGCATATTTTAAAAATTAGGCAAGATAATACATTGATATAATAAAAGGCAAACTTGGGTTGGGTGGGATTTTGGTGGATTTTTTTATTCAGATATTGTTCTCCTTTGTTTGGAATTTCTTGCATGCTAGGACAAGGCACAGCTAGCCATATTTTCCATCCTGATGAATGAAACAGAGCTCAAGGAGTTTAGCTGAGATTGGCTTCCCCTGCAAGAAAAATTGCTCTTTGTTGCCCGAATCATAATTTTAAGGCATGAAAACTATTCATCAGGAAAGCAGCATTCCAACTCCTTACATCTTGCAGCCTGATCTTTGCAGAGTGGAAAAAAATGCTCATCCGCCAAAGTTGATCAGAGTTGTAATAAGTCTATAAGGTCACCTTGATTACTGTACATCAATGTGGTCCCGACAGTATGTTCTTGATAAGACAGCCCATTGCTGTGATTTAATCCAAATCTGTTTAATCATATATAATCCACATAATTCAAATATACTCACCAAGGATCCAGTTTTATAGCTGTACTGAGGGGAGGAAAATCTTGTGTTGTCACAAGTCATGCTGACATCAGTGGGGTTTCTTATTGATGTAGGACTTAGTGCTGGCACATGCAATTACAGCAAAATTTGGGGTTTAGCATATTTGCAACTTGATGTATTTTTAGGAGGCATTTGCTTTGAGGTAAGCGAGTAAATGAACTCTGGGTCATGTCCAACCAAATCTCTTACTGAGAATTGTGCCCAGTGGTCATACTGGGGGAAGAAATGTAGAATAACCTGAAATTATTTGTTGTGCAATTAAAAAACCATAAATGTTTCATTTATATTTTTGGGTTAGAAATTTCACTCTATACAAGCTATATAAAACTACATATGCCTGTGCTCCTCCCAAGGCATTCTTTAATGTTTCAGAAATGTTTCAAGAAAAAAAAAAAGATATTTGTAATACACAGCTATTATTGCAGTGTTACTGGTTACAATTTTCGTGTTCAAGGGACCAGTATCAGATCGCACTCCATTTGTGTAGCCGTTTGTTAATGTGATGCACATGCAGCTCTGTGGCCTAATGTCTTATAGCCCTGAATCTAAAAAACCTGCACAAACCCATGGGTAACTGTAAACATCTGAGTAATCCTGTTGAAGTCAGGCCATGCATCCGTTAACTGTGCAAACTAATCCTTAAAAAAATTATGAAAAGGGCAAAAAGAAAACACCCTGCTTTCCAAGCCAATGAAACTCCATACGTGCTTGAAGTTAAATACTGGAATAAACAAATAGTGCATGATCTGAAAGACTGAACCCCTACTCGTAACCACAGTTTATCCGTTATCCAGTGAAAACATAGTATAAGGTGAACTTTTTCAGCTTGCATCAGCTTGTATCACTTCTGATGCATTTCTGACTTATTTTTTCTTCTTTTTTTTTTTTTTTTTGCGGCCATTTATTTTGCAATTTTCTATGGATTTGTTTTGATTGTAAATAGGCATACACATTAGCTAACGCCAGATAAGTTCTTCTGGCCAGCTTTGCCAGTAAATCACTGAGCTATGTAATTGGGTTTGTATAAAATTATGCATTGTGAAATTGGGAATAAGTAAATGAGAAACAAAAAGTTGATTTAAAAAAAATAGTATAATTTTTGTGCAAAACTTTTTTTATTGACCCCATTCTTTCAGTCCCTAGCATGATAATTTTATTCATTCTTTCAGGGTTGTGTGAAAAGTAAACTATGGAATAAATCCAAGTAAACTGAATACAATGCCCATATTTGTGGTTAGCTACAAGCAAAACATTATGAAGACGATGGTATTCAGACACATACTCAAACAACTGGATTCAGACAAACAGGATGCAAGACTTTGACCAGTGTGAGAAGAACAGGTGAGAACTCTTGAGAGTGAAGCTGCAATACTAGGTATTCTGATGGTCCTGAAAAATATTTCTCCAGTATCACAATAGGTCTTCTATTAGAAACTCAAAATACCAATTACAATCTGCCTAAAGACTTGTTATAAATGAAGTGGAAATAGAAACATGTTTATATTGTGGGGAGGCTTATTTGCAGATAAGCAGGAAACCAGTCCCACATCTTCACAAACATAATTTTAGCTGTTTTAATTAGCAGGTTTGCTTTGATTTAATTTAATTCAGTGATTCCTTCTATCTCTACTGTCACATGTGCAAATAAAATGTGCTGACCTGACTTTTGACATCCAGCTTCCTTTTTCATTTCTGTTTTTGTTGTTGTTGATTTCAGCAGTGTTTACGGTGAAATGATGGGGTCAACACTTCCTAACAGCATGGCCAACAGATGTAGTGTGGGGATGACAACCGTACATTTGAGTGGTCTTTTGTTACCCCAGCACTGACTGATTGCTGAGATGCTGGAAGCCAGGGTGTCAAAGGCCATCAGAAATCCTAATAGCCTCTCGATTCCAATTCTATTAAGGGCTGGAATGACAAAAAATATGCCTTTTTTTGGAGTTGCGTGTAAAAGTGCAGTGAGCTTTTTTGTTATAGAATGAGACTCCAGAAAGAAGCTCCATGTGTATCTTTAGCAACTTATTGTAGCATGTGCATCAACTTTGGGTGGAACAGCAAGATTTAAAAACTGTCAGAGTTCATATGTTTAATGTTTGGAAATTTAGTGGTTCTATTTAACAGTGAAAGTACTTATTGACAGAATAAAAACACGCAGTCCAGAATAAGAATACCACATTAATGTACTGACGAAAAAAAAGTGTGTTGACTTTGCTGAGTTTTTTGTTGGTTCGACTACTTGGAAACTGGTTTTTCTTTTTTATATCAGAAAAACAATTGCTAATACACCAGGTGTTGTTCTTCCTGCTCTCTCCACCCCTCCCTTTTGCAGTGTCTCACAGCTGTATGATAGGTAATTAAAACGATCACTGAAATGTTCCAAAGCTGTTGTAGCCTTTAGTTGACTTTTAAAATTCGTATTTGAAGAAGAATGATAAAATTAATTTGTATCTGGCTCAGCAAAGTGCTCTGTACTTGAGCAATGGACTTTACGACATTGCCAACAAAAAGAATGAAATTAATATTATACTTGCCTTTATCTAGGGTTATTCTGTTAACTGTTTTATACTGGAAATTAATTTCAATATCATACAGATGTCTACATGTCTGCATGACTGCAGCAGTTCTGGCGTGCAGTCAGATAGCTCTCCTACTTCATAATTGTGGCAAAAATAATAATTCAAAAGGAGTAAACTTGCCAGGACAATTAAATGATTCTGCCCCTAGATAATGGAAAGAAAAAGTTTATATTATTGGACTGCAAAATATGTAAGATTAAAAAGTATTATTAAAGAAGTATTACATGGTTATTTTGAAAAGAAAAGTCATTTTATAGGTTCATCTTTCTAATGAGAAAATATATTTTAGAGACTATGAAAAACAGAGATTTCTGGATAGGAATATTTTGATGTTGAAATGCTCTTCTGCTTCAAAATTAGGAATTAAGAAACCAACCATGTAGGATGAAAGCTTTTGCATATCCCTCGTTGGTTTGTGAGGAATCCTTGCCTGGTATGTATGTCAACATGCATATAGAGCAAGTGTTTTTGCATGTGTATATTTCAAAATCTGACAGATACCAGGGAACATAGTGCAAACCAAAAATATCAATACTGACAAATTAAAATAATTACTCTTCTCAATTAATTATAAAAATCCCAACCTGTTGCTATTTGTGCAAATATTTCCTGATGATTAAAGGCAGCACAATCTCTTTCTTTGCTCCTGTGTGAATGCTTCTAACCATACAAACTTACAAATGTGGATAAAAATAACACTTAAATACTCATATGCATCTTTGAATCAACACAACTCAATTTGACAGTATTTTTTTGCCAGGTGGAACAAAGAGCAATGAATTAGTTTTGAACATTTATGATCTTGCATTATAAAGACTGCAACAGACTGTGTTCAAAATCAATTGTCAGAGTGATGGGGGATTAATAACTCTCCTACTGTAACCTTTTACGTATCTGCAGACTGGATAAGGGCACATTTCAAGATCTGCTGCCATATTTCATTATTGCAACTTATATTTGAAAGACCTTTTTGATGCTTAAAAAAAGAAACAGATTAGTTTTTACTAGAGCTGGATGAATAACTCATAATTAATAATTCATTCAGTGAATTTTGCCTTTTATTCTGTGGGAAGAATAAAAAACATAGTTGTCAAAATTTTTTGTGGGATCTATTGACTAGTTTTTTTTTTTAATCAAAACTAGAAATCAGAATTCAGGATGTGTTACTTATTTGTAACTTGTGATTGATAAGTCACATGATATTGGTTTAATTCTCCAGTTAATTGAGGACAATTACTAGCATAAATTTCATGATTAAATGTTTGAGGAGAGTGTATTTAAAAATCCCTTGCTGCATGCATGTAAGCTTCAAATCGGGTTTTGGAAGCGCTATTGATAATCAAAATCCAAGTGCACGAATATTGTTGGAAAGGAAATGCAAATGAGGCAGGAACACGGCCCAACCAAGTTCATTACAAGACACAAATGAGTTTCTGTGGACTTCTATGGTATTTTCCAGCTGTAGTTTTCCCTCCTTAACTCTAGCACCTATTTTGAGAGAAGATGACTAAATATTGGGAATAAGTATGGGAGCAAGGTAAATGAGACCTTTATTGAATTTCCCTGGCTCCCCAGCTACTGTATTGTATTCTGTGATAGAAGAGGTTTTGCAATAGTGAAACCACATGAAAAGTTCTCATCTTTTGGCTTTCTTTACCTCTCAGCTGGCAAGGTTACAATCTGCCAATGCAAGCTCTACTGGGCTAAGAGGCATCTATGGCTGCTTCTGCAATTTTTTCATGTATGCACTGTGTTTTGGTTTCTTCCTAAATAGAGGTAAAACAGTTAAATGTTTCCCAACAAAATACACATATGCAATCTCAAGGGCCATGCATACCATTGAACTGTCATTTCCTTTGATTAACCTTCACCTGACCTCTCTCCCTAAGGCGGTTTCAGATCCTTTTGTTCCTCCATTTAAGTATTGCTCTCTATCAGGTGAGTACATCTGTCATTCAAGAGCTGGCCATTTTACTAGAAAACTTGGTGGAGATGTTGTAATGGAAAAGTCTGTGCGAAATCTGTCACAGATTAAACAACCCAGTGGAATGTGCAGACCTGGCATCGCTCACTGGATGTGCCCTCTAGAAATGAAAAGGAAGCAAAGCTTGCATAGACACAATGGAAAATAGTTGGATTTTAAGACTATTAATGGTTGTATGAATGCTATTAAATTTTGAAGATCAAAAAAAGGATCATTATTGAGATAAACAGGAAATTTTCTGTTGCAACTTCTTCATGTTGTCAGGAAGTGCCAGTTTGTGGACAATAAAAGTGCTAGCAGGGGAGGAGTGGAGTTAATGAATCACCTACCTCCTTTACAACCATAGAGTTTGGAAATTGCCACGGTAGACAATTCTAGTATTAAGAAATCAACAAGTTTGTCCTTATTCTCAATTTTTAAAAAATCTACAGAGAGCAAGAAAATGAAAACTAGAAAGTCTAGAAGAAATAAAACATTTCAAAATGATTCATGCCTATAAATTTCAGTCAATCTAAATGGAACTTTTTTTGGATGGCACTTTGCAAGATATAGTGATGCTTTGTGTCACAGCTTGGCAATTTTTTTAAAATTTTGTTTTAAAGTCCTGAAAACTCATCTGGAGTGAAAAAAAAAAGAAGCTGAGATAGTATGAATGCAGTCAGATGACATATTTGGCTGACAGCAATGAAAAGCAAAGCCTACATTGAAACCATAGCTCCTGCTTATATAAGAGAATATTTTTTTGAATAATAATAAGGACCATGTATGATGAAGTATCTCTTCATCCCGAAGTAAGCTGGTACAATGGCTCATGGTGGTTTCTGAGAGCTAAAACTATGCACATTGGTTCTAGACATAATTTGACTATGGATTCTCACATCTTTTCCTGATAGATTAAAAATGTTCTAGCAGAAGGGTCAGCATCTTATCAATTCTTATGGATGAGGATTAACTCATTCCCTAAGTCAGTCTCCAATGAGTTTAATAGGTCAGATTTCCTTAACATTTCTTCATCAGGCATATGTCACAGATATTATATGATTTTTGTAGATACTTTTTGCCCTTTCCCAATTTTTCCTTTTTTCATTATACATTTTTAAGTTTGAAGAACAGAGTCTATGTATGCAGCACTTCATGATTTCTACTCAGCCCCCAAGACTGTGAGACTCTTAGTAAAATAGTAAGTTTTAAAAGAAGAAAGAATTGTACTATAAGATTTCTGTGCAAACATTGAATGCTGGGTCCGTTCCTTTTGCAGAGTTTATAATCTATTTTTTGAGCTTTTGTTCATGCTGGCTTTTTTCACATTCCAGCAGGTCAGTTACATTTCATAACTGATGTGGAAGCTGACATCATTACAAATGCAGAGCAGAGATGTTGGTGAGAGCTGCCAACATGACTGGGTTGGTAAGTCTGTACCAGCCAGCAGCACCGACGTCTTGGTCTGGTGTAAACTGGTGTGGTTTGCTCAGTTGTGTTTTAACTAATACCTAGAAAAATATATTACATAATTCCACAGGGATTGTAAATATCCCAGTTTTGGAGGAAATGTGACCTGTTATTGTCCCTGTTAAGGTTTTTGCGAATGATTTTCCAGAGCAAACATTTTCTGTGAAATCCTCCCCAAAACCACTCTGTTCCCCATTAATGTTCTGTACTGACAGAGATGTACTCACCTGGTGTACTGAAGAATTTAAATGGAAGAACAAAAAGAAACTGAAATTGCCTTAGGGATTGAGGTCAGGTGAAGGTTAATCAAAGGAAATGACAGTAAAATGGCATTCATGGCTCTTGGTACATTTTTAATCATTCCTTCCTCATAAAAGACACAAAAGATGTAAAACTTTTCACTGTTGTATTTAGTTAGGGTTTTTATTTTTGCCTTGATTATTTTAAAATATCCTTTCTTTTAGATTTCTCTCATAGATTTAGCTCCTGAAAACGTGCATTGCGGTGCTTTAAAAATGTGTGTGGGAAATGGAGAATGTGTGTGTGGGGGGAAGAAGAATGTTAAGAAAAGGGAGTAATTTTCCCCAGAATATCTTTCATTTTATCTTCTCCTTCTAATGCAATAGATTTTGAAGGATTATGAGTGTAGGGAATAAATAGTCAGGAAAAGCTAAATATTCATATTTTACACGTCAGGCTAAATGAAATCCATAGATGCAGCTACTGGAAACAAGAATAGTTTCTTTCAGACTCTGCTAACCTATAAGTAATTAGTCTGGTCTTAAGTATAGATGTTTTGTATATTTTTTTAAAAAAAATGTTACAATAATCTTCATGATCACAATGAAGTTTTGGAGTCATGTCTTATTTTGTGGGCTGTCAGTTATATTCCAATTTTTTCGTATGTGAAAAGGTCCCATTCAGGGACCTTTGTTTTCCAAGTCTGGAGTTGTCACTTCATGCTAGTCACCTTAGATAACTTTGGCATAACTACAACAGGAACAGGAGCAACTTTATGTAACTTATAACTGCCTGAGGCAACTTTTAAAAAATGTGAGCAATGCTTTCCCCAGAAGCATCCGTCAGCTTCTGTGAACTCACACACAAGCCATGTTCAACACTTAATTTCCACACACACCCCCCAAGGATGCTACAGT
>JAOXNG010000052.1:14721883-14750219 GCA_028566535.1 Scolopax minor | reverse complement strand
TAGCAGAGAAGGTAGCACCACTCTCCCTCCTTGCAGGCGTTTGCCATGGCACAGAATCACAGGGTGGTAGAGGTCAGATCTCTCTGACCTTCAGAGATCATCTAGTCCAACCCCTCTGCCAAAGCAGGTTCATCTAGAGCAGGATGGACAGGAACACATCCAGGTGGGTTTGGAATGTCTCCAGAGAGGGAGACTCCACAACCTCTGTGGGCAGCCTGTTTCAGTGCTCTGTCACCCTCTACACAGAGCAGCTGGAGGTTAAGATGGAGTCTAGAAGGCAGACACAAACATTTCCGGGAAAGAAGCAGCTGCGTTAGGGCTTGATGCAAGTGTAAAATCAACAATCAACAGAAACAAATGGAAAACCTCCACTTACCTGGGATCAGGGGCCTTAGACAAGACAGTGAGGACAGACACTGTGCCTGACTTTTGAGGAGTGGGATTGTGGTGTTGGGTTCAGAATGTACCTGGGGAGGGAGAAGTGGGTTTAACTCAGCTTTGCTCCCCTTGGGAAGGCACTGACTGCTGTATCCTCTTAAATCAGCAACCAGGACCGTGAGAAGATGAGGAAGTTGTTGTAACGCAGACAGGCTTGGGTGGGAGAGGGCAAATCCTTAACAGCCCAGAGGAGCATTTGGTCTCTTTTAACTCCAAAAGGGAAAACCAACTGCATCCTTGCCGGAGTGAGCAGAGAGGAAACATTTTCCCAGCTGCCATGTTAAAAACAGCTACTGCTGAGGAATTACCTATGGCTTCAGCTGTCTTCCCTCTGGAAAGACCAACATCACATTCAGGTGGCATGAAAAATTGCTGTGCAGCCCTTCTTTTAACTGCTACATAAATACACTGCTGGTAAGTGCTTCCCACGTGCACCTCCTCTGCTATTACCAGCTGCTGGGGGAACCCCTGGAGCCTCTCCCAGCAGTTGGCAAACAGGGAGCTGAATTAAGATCCAGCCACAGAAAAATACCCTTGTGCTGTGAGTCCTGTCCTGTGGTAAAAACTGTGCAAAGCGCTTGGTGAATCTCAAGGTGTCCCCAAACCTCTCCTTCTCTCCATCTATCAACGCTCTTTCTAAAGGATTTCCACAAGGCACCTGTGTGTGGGTTTTCAACATTTTATCTCAAAGAAACAGTTGAGGCTTTCACATAACACACCCTAAAGCGTGCTGGCGCTTTAATAGCTGAATGGTACCTTAGCTCCACTTTTCCTTAGAAGGAAGTGATAAAATAGCTAATTTATACTGCCCCTTAATTACACAATGCAAAGTCACTGTGTTTTTTCCTGTTCTGTAGGATGGTGAAGCATGAAAGTGGACTATTGTCGGGTACGTGACGCTGTTTCCCTATTTTTTCTGCTCATGCAGGAAAATGGAGACAGTCTTTACTAGAAGTGTTTACAGAGCAGGAACACCCCCTGTGCTCTTTTTTTATTATTTTTTATTTATTTATTTCCCCCCCTCCTAGACAAAGCTTGCTACCCTAAGATAAAATGAATTCATTTTTAGTCTTTTGTTCTTTGCATTTTAATTTTTTTATTTGGAATGGAAATTGAGATAATAGAGAGGGAACTTGGCAGATCTAAAGCTTGGCAAGAGATAATGAAATTACATAGCCAACATATGAAAACAAGAATACGTCAGGAAGAATTTGTCTGGGATCTTGTTCTCAAAAAGACCAAAAAAGATGCTAATAACCATGTTAATAGGGACAGGGGGATGAAGGGAGGGAGAGATGTGGAAATTAAAGAATAATATGCAGCAATACAAGCCAGCTCAGATAATTTAACTGCATAATACTTGACAGACAAATGGCACCTTTCATAGTGGGAGAAGAATTTCCTGATGAGTTTGCCAGTGAGCTTGGTGCTGCTCCAGCCAGAACCCCGTCTCAATTTCAAATGCATTTCTCTTTCTTACCAAGCACAGGAGAAATGGAGTACTACCTATCTTATGTAGCCATTATAGTTACTTAAAATCTTCAGAGCTGTTTTTAGATTGTGTGCCCATTATCTTACAGCAAATGCAAAAGATACACACACACAATAAAATTTATTTTTCCTGCTATTATTAAATGACTTCATTCTAAGAACTCTGCACCTCTGAGCAAACCCAAACCTACTACCCACCCCTCTCTATTTCAAGCCTTTGAAGCAACTTGGCTGCAAGCTTGAAGGAAAAGAACGCAAGATAGATGCAAGCTGCAACTCTGGCATCTATGTAGGTTTCAATGTGATGCTTTTCACACATCTCTGGTTCTCGGGCCAAAGAGCATTTTACAGGAAGAAAACAAAGATGGCTTGGGGTATTGCAACTATTGACTTCAGTAACAGCATGGCCAGGAACTTTATGATGAGGATTTTAGAAAAGAAAGTGTTTATCTTAGCATGCATGGTTAGGTGAGATTGCTTTACTTCCAACTGTGCTGTCATTTCCAGAAGGAAGCCACGCCAATGTAATTCTAGGCTGAGATTCATTATCTAACCATAGCTAAAAAGACAAAGTCAGCTTTGCCCTCTCACCAGAGTGTGCCAGTCTAACCAAATAAGCAACTAAAAGTGTTTTAACTTATTAAGTGTTTTTAGTTCAATCATATCAGAATTCAAGGATACTGCATTCCTATTCTTCACTGAGAAAAGTAATTACAAATTTCAAAATCTCCCTTTTATAATCTCCTTAAGCTCTACAGGAAAATCACCTTTAACCTTTAAAAACTGAAGTTGTGAAGTGAGCGGAAACTGTATACGGCAAGCTATTTGGCATTAAATAATGAATTTTTCTTCAAAATCAGGATGTTACTTTAAGATGACTAGGTGCCTGCATGGGGAAATGGTTTAAAATAATTTTGAAGTTTAATTCTTCTTCAGTAGGCTTCAAATTTTTTTTCAATAGACATAAGTTCACCATAAACAGAATCAACTAACTGAATCAACGAATTAAACAATTTTAATGCACACTATTTTAGGACTACTATAAAAAGACCTCGAAAGATGCCTGCCTTTACAAAACTCATAGTAGACTTGCATACATATAGTATTTGATTACCTTGTGCACAGTCTTGCTGCAGAATCTAGAAGATTTTAACTTTCACTAATAGAATAAGAATGCCTGTGTTAAACATATTTTCCTGCAGGACAGCAAACTGGAAGAACGCCAGTAAAACATTCCAAAAGGAATAATAATTTTTCATCTTGGGAATTATCTTCTACATTTTTCTTTCTTTTACTCTTGCTGTTAGACTTTGACAGACACTTTTCCAGGAGTTCCTGATAAAAAAAAATCCTCAATTCGATGGCTTTTGAAATTATAACTGCCTAAATGTGAAGGAACAGTATTTTTTAAATACTGAAATTGACTCATCACAATATTCTGTCCCAGAGATAACAAGTAGACTGACTAGTACTTCAGCTGTGAATTTATTTAAATGTAGACATACACATGCAGTATTAGGAAGGCAAAACCAGGACATGAAATAAACATAAGGCATCAGCTCTAAGCTCACTGTCAAGAGTATACCAAGGCTTCTAACCACAGAGTTCAGCTGAAGGTAACTATCTGTCAAATGTAATCTGTGCAAGTGAATATGCTTAAGCTGGTGCTATGAATCAACCAAAATTGCTTTGGTCTTATTGACATTCAATTGCAAGAAGTTGCAGCTCATCCAGTCCAATAGACATCTGACAACACCAAGAGTGTTTCAGTGACAGAAAGCTTTAAATATAGATGCAACTATCGTCACAATATATACGGATCTGAACTTTATGATCCCTCATACCATCCTCAGAAACTGGTCATCAGCTGGGTGCCATAAGACTACATGGTCATCCTCTTTGCCTGTTGCAAATTTCTGCAGTTAACAAATCACTGCAACTTAAAAAAAAAATAAAAAGAGAGAATACAGATTGACTGGCAGAAAAAGATCACCTGATCTTTCATCTCTGTTCCATTAAATCTCTCTCTGAAATCCACTTTTGCCATTACCATTTTGTTCACCTTTTAAAAATAAAATGCCAGATCAAAATTTGTTCAGACCACTTGCTTTAGTTAAGGGCCAGATCTTCAGCTACTATAAACTGCTTTCAGCTTCAGCAATGCCATTTTACATCTACTGAGATTCAGACCTCAAATATGTTAAATTCACTGTCTTCCTCACAACTGTTCTTTATATGTTGAAGCAAGATGTCAGATAATGGGTGTATGCGGGATCTTGGACAATAAAGAATCTTGCATACTGAGTCCCAAACGAAGACCCTATTTGTGTCCTAACTTTGCACAAAATACATGAACACCACCTGCAACCATCTATATGCTTTTTTGACCCTTCTCCCTCAGAGAACTCCCGCCATTTCAGTGGTAGATGCTCCAGTACAGCGCCTTTTTCTAAAAATTTTCATGTACCTCCTCTGTCTACACGACTCATGCATTCACTTGCTTGCTCTCCCCAGCTCCTGCTGCCTCATTCCTTCCCTCTCCATACGGTGAACTGAAATCATCCCAGGGCCTCAAACAGACGAGGGAAATTGGGGAAGGAGAAATTCATTGACTACAGTTCAGTTTGCAACCTTTTCTAAGTATTTTTCGGGGGAAGGAGGAAGAAAGACTGATGCCCATTTTATGAGCACTCTGAACAGTTATGCCCATGTTCTGAGAAATCCAGCATACAAAACACAGAGTCTTGAGGAAGAAACCTCATCAGGGGACCACAGTGACAGAACTGTCTTAAAACAGAAGGGCTGGAGAGGATAAAGGGACAGTAGAAGAAATGGTAAAGAACAGCGAAGGGGAAGGAAAAAGCATAAGGTCGGGAGGGGCAAGTTGTCTCTTTGCCTTTCCCTCTTTTGCCTCAGGCCCATATCGGCCTTTCCTTTTCTTGACTTAACTGGGATGAATTTTAATTGCAGCTTCTATACGTGTTTTATACACTATGTACTCTCTTCTTGTGTGGAGTGGATTTCCCATTCATCACAGGATTGCAGGAAAAAATCCCAGGAGCATTTTGCTTTCCTTCAAAGTTAGCTTTGCTAAAATCAATAACTTTAGGGCTGCTTCCTCTGTCTAGCACATACCTCCCACCCCACAACCATTTCAAATTTCATGATTTTATGATCATTTGATTTTGCTTCTTATTTCCATATACAGATTTACGTTTGCAATCTTTCCATAACAGTGATAATATTCTATATTGTTTCAATAACAGTACAAAGGCAACACTCTTACAGCAACAATGGAAACATGCTCACATTTGTAGATTTTAAGTCAATATCCTAACTGATCTCTAACAACCTCTATTCTTACTGTCGTCTCCTCAATACTCCAGCATTCTTCAAATCAAAGTTCTGGTTTTCTTAGGGACTCATTTTATCTCTTGAATATTTTTATTGTTTGTGCTTTTTTTCCAATCACCTGCAAGTCGATAGTGCAACAGCCAAGAATCACAACTACATTACATTGCCATTATTTTGTATGCAAACCACTGAACTTAGTTTTAAAAAAAAAAAGGAAAAAAAAAGGCGGGGGAGGGGATATGGGAAGCAGGGGTGTCTTCTTCTGTAGATTGAGTATCATCCCTCAGCAATATTGTTACATCTCTTCCAGCTTTATATTAGCTCTCCCTTCACTAAAACTGCGTATCTTGGCATTTTAAATCCCCCTTCATTTTCCTGGTTGTCTCTCTTATTCCAATAATATCTTTCTTATCCTTGAAAACATGTCACTCCAATTCAGCAGTCTTATTACATATGGACTCATTACACTAAAAACCTGCAGGAAAGATTAATTAAATAAAAACTATACAAGAGGAATGCTCAACTTTTCTATTTGTAGTGATCCAAATATTTAGTGCTTCCTTTATGCTGGGTTCTCATGTGTTACAGGAGAGGTTTTTACCTTGAACCACAGGGAGTTCAGATGGCTTAGAGTGTGGTGATATTTCCTAGATATACCAAATCCAGTTCATTTATCATCAATATCCACAGGAAATAATAATCTGTTTATACATCACATTTCTCTGAGCTCTGCGAGGTTCTTGTTATGAATTCCTTCCAGCTGCTTTTCTCATTCCCACAGAAGAATTGCATGTGAAGGGTTACCGCTTACCCATCAGTTACTCTAACAATTATTGACTGATAACCACTGGTAATTCCAACTTTCTGACAATCTTTGATAAGGATTTTGTGTAGTTATTATGCTCTAAAATGTCGCCTCAGCCACAAAGGTCTCAAACATCAGGCTGGGTAGCTGACACAGCCACCTTTTCTGGAACCTTGAATAGAAAGAGGTTAATAATATGGAATATGGCACTTTTACAGCCATAGAAATGCCGTGTAAAGCTGAGAATCAGTTTGAAACTCCTGGTTTTTGCCCCATGGGAGTGATTGTGTCCTGTTACCTTCAGAGAAATGATGTCTGCCAGTCAGATGCAGCTCTGCGGGCAGCAGTCGAGGTTTCTTTTATTCTGTCCAACGATTTTTGGTGAAAGTAAGTTAAGTAGAGTCATAAATCAAAGCAATTAGAACAAGGTTAAAACGAAAAAAAAAAAAGCCGTGGCTAAGCTCATTTCCTTGACATTCTTTGCACTGCTGGTGTTGCGGTACACTGGCTTTTGGTTCCGGTTTATTCCCCTCCAAATCACTGTTCACCTCTATTAATTTCCTCATATCTATTGTAGATTTATGTTTTATTTAAAATCAGTATGTACCTGCATTCAGGCAGAGTTGCACCATAGCAGAGCTCCCATCTAGCTCAGCAAGTGATCAAATGCAAGCCCAGGAGATTTCCCATCCTGCGAAGGGTGAAGCCACACACACCAGCAATAATTACTTTACTTTTAAAGTGATCTGGGAAAAGAGGGAGAATAAGAACAAGAGGAATGAATTCTCTATTCAATTTTAAGACAGTAAGAATTTAAGTTAATTTAGCATGTTAATTAATATGTCCTAAGAGCTGTAAAGTGTAATAATATGGAGGATGATTTCTTTAAATTCTAAGTGACCAAGAGAAACCTGGACGAATATATAACACTGCTTCTGCTTTTGGTCAGCTGATAAATTGCATTAAGAATGGTGGCAATGTATTAAAGATTTTTGTAATACTTTGTTCTCGACTGCAAATAGTTGCAATTGCCATAGGGCTGTTAAACTGTGTTATAGGACAGGGAAGGCAGTATGGTAAGAGTAAGTTAGGAAAAAATATATTTCAATCCCAAATGGGGAAACTTGAGATATAAATGCACGTCTTAACACATAACTATGAGTTTTTAGGGAGGAAAAAACCTAAATGGTATTAGTACTGTACTGAATCTGGGGGTTTTTTTTGTGAATCAAAAGATGGGTATTTTCCTTGCTCTTTTGTAATTTTACTGAAATAAAGTTATAGAAAGCTTTTGCCTTAATGTTTTGGCCCAATCTTTTCAGTGCTTCAGGGGATTGACACAGGTTACATAGCTGGCTTTCACTCTGGTTTCTCCTTCACCAGCTTTTGCAATTCTGTAGGACTGATGGGTTATAGCACTTTGGAAATCAGGCCTTAAATTCTGATGTCTACAAAACATAAAAGAGGTTGAACTGATTTTTGCTCTAAACCCATATTATATTCCTTGAAGACAATAGCAAAAAAAAAAATCATATTCAATTGTTTCTTTATTTCTAGGTACTTTAATATCAGAGGAGACTTGCTTCCAGCTAAGAAAACATTTGTTACAGAATTGAAAATGCTTGATATGATGTTGTATCAGATAAACTTTGTTAGTGCACAGTGCTGATAATTTAAGAATTCACAGGATTTTCAGCTGTAAAAGATCCAAAACTAAGCTCAGTGGGAAAATGCAGTACATAAATCTGCAGCAAGATAAGTGGGACAGGAGGGGAGCAGCTATGCACTCAATTTTGGGAACCCCAAACCACTTTGATGGATGTTAGAGAGAAACAGAAGTGAAGAAATGATGTTTTGGGGCATGAATGTTAATTTCAAAGAATTTTCCTGTTAAATATATTGTTGGGTAAGACCCTATCTGGGAGTCCTCTAGTCACTGGAGGCTCCTTCTGTTCTTTGGCATAGGGAGAGATAATCTGGTCTAGTGGAGGGGTCAGCCTCTAGCTGCTGCATAGTCCCAAAGTATATAGTCACTGGAGGTATCAAGAAAGATGAAGAAAGGTCCAGGTAAGAAAAGTATGGTCAAAGTTGATGGATAAAATGGCTCCACGTGATGGGATAAAGAATGTTGACTGGTAAAGAAGAAATGATGCTTAAGATGAAGGATTGTCACATCCAGGGTCAGCCAGCCCTGCATGATCTCAGTAGTAATTATGACTTTAAACCTGGGAAGAGCTGGAGAAGGAAGAGCAAAGGCAGAGCACCACAGAAAGGCAGCAGAGGAATTTGACAACAAACTCCAGAGAGAAAGTGCAGTGCCATGAAGGGGGAGGACGTTTGGGCACCTGTTGTGACAGCTGTGACTAAGCATACAATGACCAGATCAGGGTGAATAATGAGAGAATCTGCTCATTTAATAGTGTATATACAAACCCAGCAGGGACGTGAAACTGTTTTGCTTTGTTTTACTGATAATGTGTTATTGGAGTCATGTCTCTGACTGTGATCTAGAGTGGGTTCAAAACAATTACTTATATAACACAGGATACATTTAAGTCAGGGAGGACTGGGAAGGGAGAAATGTGTGGATCTCAATTTCTGGTTAAGAAGCAAAATGAAATTATGTTTTTTCTGAATACATTTATTGATTCCTGTTTGTTCAATGCAGGGATATCTATCCCAAGGGCTGGATGCCCTTTGCAAAATTTGAACTGCAAAATAGTCAGTGAATCACATTAAACCTTGTATACATTTCTGGCCAACAGTTAGTTCGCTCCCTAACCTAACTGCGTTATTCTAAAAAGTAAGCTCCTTTAAAATAATCTCAGCCAGTGCCATCTTCAAAAGTTGGGGCCCATTTCTGGATGGCTCCAGCTGGTCCATGGTGGCCCGGGCTCACTGTTGTCCGAAGTAGATAGGCAATCCCTGGTGCAGGCCCTGGCATACCTTCTTCTAATGCTCTGCTTTACAGGTGGCCAGGCATCTTCTGGATCAGCTTTGGGGTAAAAGAGCCTGATTTTGAAGTGTCAAATACACTGCTCTAGCAAAATTTCATCCATATGTGAAAGAAAGTTATATTTGCTGCTCACTTACAGGGCAGAGTAATATGCAGGACAACATCAGGGAAAACAAAAGGAAAAACAAAAATTAGCAGAGCAGTTCTTTGGGCATCAAGAAATAGCATGGTCCAATGCAACTGCCCACATTGCAAACCAGATTCACAAATAATGGCTTTCTATGCAAGAGTGACTGCTGCTACTTTAATTTAAAATGAAAACCATATTGAGAAACTTTGAATACAAGGACGAGATTTGTGGTATGTAAATACTTGGTGGGTGCAGCCAACCAGCAAAAAATATATTTAGAGGGAGCTGAAGCTCAGTCCCTACTAGAGTGCACTCTGCTTACAGATCATCATGTACACAGAATAAATTACAGCAGGGTTTGTCAACTAATTTGGTGGAGGCATGAATTCTTTATCTATTAATCAATGTAGGGAAGCATGAAGCACTCATAAACCATTCATCTCACTTTAGCTTCTTGTTTAAATTTAATTAGAGTTGTTCTGATTTTATTGGAAAAAATGGAGGTACCTTTGAATATAGAGGTGTCAGATGGAATATCTTGGATAGCACTTACTGCTGTGAGATCCTCAGGGCAATGGGTCAAGTAGTTTGGACTTTTTCCCAAAGTGAACAGCTATAAAAATTGCTTACAGGGTAAGACCCCTCACTCACAAGTCATAAAAAAGATGCTCATGGTGCCAGCAACTTGCCAATGTGAATGAAGTTTGTAACAGAGTGTGAATTAGATCATTTTTCTCTTATGCCTGCAGCGGTTTTCCCTTTTTTCATCAGTTTCTTTATTCCTTTTTCATTATATTTATGTACAAGGAGGGTATTTAATAGGGAAACTTAATTTCTTCACGCCTTATCCTTATCCTAACTTTTTCTACTGTTTTAAAAAATTTCTACTGAATTAAAAAATTCATTAAACACAGTAGGGACAGATCAGATCAATGTTTTTTTTTTTTTCTTTAAAAAAAACCCATCACAAAATTGTTTACCTATTTTTCCCATAATTTCCACAGAGATCATAGATAAGGCTGTAACACCTATACAATTATAGTATGTTTTCTACTGCGCATTCGTATGTGATGCAGCTAGTTGCAACGGCAAGAACAGAAAGTCTCAGTGGGTCACCTGCATTAAATTTAATTTTAGTTTGACTTTAAATCAGTGGCATTTCCTTCTTGTTTTTTAGAAAAGAATTCTTTAAAATATTTTTTTTACATGAAAAGTCATTGCTAAGCCTCAGAGTCCTACAGGCAAGACTTGAAAACTGCAACTTCACTGAAATCCATACATTAAATGTGATATACATTGATACATGTCCTTATTATGGATAAATATCGTTCTCTAGGTAGTGCTTAGAAATTTTAATTAATTTCAGATACACCCTATTTTTGTCCATGTATGCAGATTTCAAATCTGTGCCTTTGCTGATTTTGACACTGTGCAATGATGTATCCGAGCGTTCAGATGTCTGGCTCTTAGAGTTGTGAAATGATAAAACAAACAAACCCACAGTTCCAGCCTTGTCAATCTAGTTCTCAGTGGACAGATGCCCCGGCACTAGAAAAGCATCGTCCCATGTAATACCTCTTGACAGTGTCTAAAAAAAGCCAGAGATCTTCTAGACACAAAAGTAAGACTGGCTTCTCCTATCAAAAGAAATCATGTTTATGGCCACGCTGAAGCTCCTGAGTAAGGCTGTGTGGGGGAAGGTGTATGACCTCTGTGCCTGCTGTGCCTCATTTGTGCCCAACTAAATGATTTCTGGCCTCTCAGATAATCAGTCTGATCTGCTTCTGGAGCAAGTTGTCTCTCTGGACAGTGGTGGATTAATGAGTCCAGGCTTGTGCATTGCGATTTCTGAAAAGAGCTGGGTTCATTGTTAGAAGTTGTGGATTACATCATTAATTAATTAAATGGTATCATTAATTATGGATTTAAATATTTTATTGGATGCTTATGCAGTGGGAATTGACTGCATCTTCTAATAAAATGGGAGGTTTGGGGTTTGTGTTGGCACATCATGAAGGACAGTCGATCCCACTGGTATATATGGCCATGGCTCTGTTCCCCTGAAGGCCACTGCAGGAGATTCAGCAAAGGTCTCCTCTTGAGCAAAACTGGGAAGTGGGCTAAGGCTTCAGGCTGGTCTCCTGCCCATGTAGTCAGTCCAAGTTCAGCTGAGCACCTGGGATGTGCAGTCTCGGTGGGGCAGAGCTCCAACACAGCCCAGCCTGGTGAGGAAGTACCTGCCAGGAGCACAGCATCATTCCAAAAGTCTTGGAAAAAGGGTTTAAAAGAAGGCAGAACTGACTGGTTTCACCGTATGGGCAGCTGGCTATGAATGAGAAAGAAGACAGAGAATTGTTTTGGTACAGACGAGGTTTTCTTTTGGCTAATGATTTGTTTTTAATGTCACACATGGTATCATAAGAAGCTGCAGCATTTGGGCATTTTAAATGAATTCATATAGCTTGCATATTAGTAGGAATATTTCCACTGCAGCAAACACCATAAACAGTTTCCACACTGGGGTATGTTATACTGCCACCAGAATTGGTTCTTCTGATGGTTCATTTCTTTTATGCTGAGAATTCAGGACCAATTCAGCTAGGTTTTATGCATCATTAGAGATTTACAATTACTGTGCTATAGTTTCTTTCTGGAAGCCTATCTCTCATGGTTAATGCTATGGGAGTCCTGTTGTGTGGAGGCTGGTATTAGTCACCTTATAGCAATAAAGTGTTTGAGAAGGATTTAGAATTATGAGTGGCTAAATTCTCTGTGCAGCGACTGTAATACTGTTATCCCTTGCTGAGCTTGGGTTGAAACATTTTTTTTCTTCTCAAATCAGAAAAAAATGCTGTTTCTTCAAGAGGTTTTGAATCATTTACATGTAATTTTTTGTTGAACTGCTGCATTCAGAAATGAAGAATTGTGATAAATTCCATTTGGATTTCATGATGCTTAAAATACATTTAGATTGTATTAGTATATAATGAAAAGAAGGCCTTCTCATTTTTTATCTCACTTTAAAAAAAGTATAATCATTATTTGGGACTTTCTTTTGATTTTTAGATTTTATGTGTATTGCTAAAGTCAATAAATTTCACTAGCTTTGCCTTTGGACAATAAACAGTGGATCTGTGTGTATTATAATCCACATAATCCACATTTCAGATAAATGTACTGTTGCTCTGAAACAAACATGATATGCACCAAATAATATGGGCCCAATCCAAAGGCCATTAAAATCAATGAAAAGATTTCAAATTAACTTTTATAGCCTTTAGATCAGGCTCTAAATGGGCAAATTACAGTTATGGAGTTTCCCATTTACATACCTGTGTGCTGCATTTAATGTATTTTATGGAATTGAAATTACTTGCTACTCTTTTTCATGCTTTTTTAGGATAAGAATTTGCCAAGGGCATCAACAGCAGTTTTCCCAGGCTTCAGCACAAGGATTATATAGTCAATCCACAAATGACTCAAATCTTTGAAAAAAAGGACACGGTTATCAGAGAGGCTTTGACGACAGCAAGGACGGAAGCTCTATCTTGCTTATTCCATCAGAGATTCTAATTCCCTCTCATTAACATACTCAGGACATCAGCACTGGCCATCAGTCCCAGGGGAATCGCTTACAACTTTTAAGGGAATATGCACAAAACCTCACCCCTGCATTATTTTAAGTAGATCAAATCAGATTCGTCTTGTGTGAGGTTAAAAGAAAGACTAGGCACTGTAGCATTAGGGAAGAGATTCAAAGGTTACAGGTAACTTTCAAATCCATTATTATAACCTGGGAATCTTTCTTCTTTTACAGGATTCTTGAATCCCACTGAGAATGCACAGAGGCTGATCTCTGAGTCTGTGATATCTGCTGCCTCAGTAAGTGTGAAAAAGCAATGCCTCTACCTGCTCTTTCTGAGTGCCCTGTAATGAAAAACCCCTTTGGAACAACATTGGAAATAAGCCATCACAATATCTGATTAAACCTCTTAGGAAACTGTCACTAATCACCTTCTCTGCTCTTGATTGAGTATATTTATGCATTATAAATATACTTACTCTGTGTGTGTGCTCCATAAATCACATTCAGCACTTGTATATGATGTATAAGCATATTCTATAGAATACACACAAATACAGATGCCAAACTCCCACAGAGTTCATCACTGGGAAATGTTTGAAGGATCTGATCCTTAATATTTAATGAGAAAGATGCTATTTCCTTCCTCAGCTTTTATCTCTGGTTTGGCACAGTCATTAAATTTGTTGTTTCCTTGCAAGATTATATAATTTATGACCTAATTTTAGACTTTTGTGTAACTGGGCTAAAATATTTGTGGCATATCCGGACTTTTTCATACGGAGTATTTCAGCATTAGACACCAGCTAGAACATGACTGCTCAGTTATGAGCTTCCATCGGTAAGGAATTACAAGCATTAAAGGAAAACAGCCCAACAATATTCAGATAGCATTTCAGGATTAGACAGTGGTGGGTTTTTTTCTCTGTAAAACTACAATTTAGCAACATTTCCAAAGCCCGCCGCATGCAGCAATTGGCAGGAGTCCCCAGGTAATACAGTAATCACCCAGCAATTCCTATTACTTAAAATATTTTCATGCAGCAGCTTCTGACTTTCAGACCACTCTGGGATGAATTCATACAGCCTTCATCACAGGTACTGATGTACAGAGGTGAAGAAAGGAGGTGAAGAATGACACTCGGTGCTTTAAAGTGACTATCAGCCCCCTCACCCTCTGGAAGAAAGCATTTGCTCTGCAGCACCAGGCTGGCTGGGGTGATTTTTGCTGCACAAGGTGTTGTCCGATAACTCCCAAATGAATTACGCTGAAGATGCAGCTGCGTTTTTTTGGGCCTTCTGCGTGTCCAGGGTAATTCAGTGGTGCCATAAATAGTGCCATGAGTTAGGGTATTTTCTCAATTTAAACCATATTGTTTGGACCAGTCTTTCATCAAATTTAATATATCAGCTATTGCATTAATATATTTTGAGAGCACTTCTTTCTGGTGTTTAAGAGGCAAGTGTCTTGTGGTTGAGGAAGAGGTCAGATGCTTGCTTTGTGTCTGCAGTACACTTATGAGGCTTTTTTCCTCTTTTTTCTACTTTAACCCAAGGTATCCAACACACATGACAGAGGTGGGATGCTGCTTCCTCAGGCCAGCACCCAGAGTGACAGGCACCACACAGAGGCAGCTCAATGCCCCCCTCTAATACGGCAACTTAATGCAACGTATGGGGGAAGGGACGTGCCCACCTGAAAGAAAAATAATCTTTATGAAAAGGTGCCATTATTTCTTGGAATTAGAAAAATCGGAGAGTGTATCTGCTTGGCTTTAATGGAGCAGTTCCAGGAAAGCAGCAGCGACCAAAGTGTTTTCAGTATCACATAACTCAAGAGTAAAATCATAATTCCAATTACTATTTCAACCATTTCTGGCCTTGGAAAACCTATGCTAATATTTATTATTATATGATTGACCTATGATTTCTTCATCATTTACATTAGCAACTATGATATTCATAGTAACATCCTTTAAATCATACAAGCTGATGTCAATAGTGCATGATGAAGTCACATCCTGCACACTTTTTATTTACTTACTCCATTTTTTTCCTGCTAAAATAACATTGTGAGATGCATAATCTCACCTCCACGAGGCCTCTAGGGGCATATATAATCGCAGAATGCATTTTCTGTAATCTCACAAAATGAGTCAATTCTATCTAAGGTACAAACAGTTATACAAAGTCACTATTTCACTTCCATCACTGCCTGACATCATCTTCCACACAGTGCAAGAAAATATTTACTTAGCTCTTTGACATGAATTGCCACAAAGTCTTTTGGAACAAAAAATTGAGGAAAGCAAGGCACTAAAATGGAATAACTTGATTTAAAGAATTTATCCCATTTTCTGAGTGCAGGATTTAGGTTTGTAACTTTGTCAGATGCTTTCTCATTATGTCTGGACTGGCCATTGACAACTCTAATCTCTGTTCTTCAGTGAAGTGCCCGTGCACAAATCAATCAGAGAACTGCCTGGAATATCCAAAGCTGGAAACTGATCCTCTTTCCTCATCATCTAAATATTTTCTTTGCACAAATGAGCATTTCTCTGTGTTAATTAAACTACTGCATCTATTTTCCAGGCAGCTTCCTGAGGTATGTTGTTTCTGATGCTTTTCTGTGCAAAGCACTGCAGAGTAGGCAATACTTGACAATAATATACCTGAAAACAGTTCATTGATCTGTTCAAGTGTTACCAGCCATAATTCTTATTAGCTCTAAAATCACTTTTTATTCTTTCTGCTCCTCCCAAACAGGAGAGGGCACCAACAGGCTCCTTGGTGTCAGAGCAGGGAATTCCCAGCTGGGGAGGACAGCAGCTTCCGCACTTTGCAGGTGAGGTGCCGAGGGCAGCCCAGGGCTTCTTAACGCCTTCAACTAGAGTTGATAGAACTGAATTTATCCACAAAGAGGCAGTGATTTTTTTTCTTCAGATTGTTCTAGTCATGTATCCAAAAGTTTTGTTTCTCCAGTTGTATCCCGTATCCACTACTCGTCTTCCTGCCACAAACCAGCTCCTGCTTTTGTTCGCCTCCAGAGACCACAGCCAGGTGTTTTTCAGCATCTCCTCTGGAAGAGTGCCACATTTGCGGAGCTCAGGAAAGCGGGACCCATCAGTGCCTGACAGAAATGACTGTCTTTGATTGTCTTTGTTTCTCATTCATCGCTTTTTTACTGAAATTAAATTCTTCTGAACTTAGATTGCCATAAAGGGTTTACCTGACTCAGCAGGTGCCAGATTTAGGGTGTTTCAGTTTTTGGAGCATTTTGGACAAATTTTTGAGGTTCATAGGCCTTATACAGGTTATCAGGCATGTGGACTCTCTTCCACTCCCTGGGCACATAGCCCTAAGAATGCCCGCTCATGTCTCCATGTAAGGTGAGGTTAAAAGGCCAGATAGTGCTAGATCATGTTTCTGAAGATTGGCAGTGTATAATAATTATGAACAGTTTCTGTAACAGTGCAGGTTACAGACATGGGACCAAACACCTGCAGTGGACCTCCTCAGGTGAAATTCTCCTTGGCTTCAATCATGTTTTTTCCGGAGAAGAGACTGCTGGCTGTGCTCAGGGCGACCTGCATGTTCCTGGCTTAAGAGGCACTTCTAATCTACTGCTAAGAGGCTTATTAGCAATGTAAAAATGAATTTGAAGCAAGAAAAGTATTCTTCCTAGAAGAAATAAATTTTTTGTAAATTTAGTTTTGCTGACAGATGTAATTGGGCTAACTTCTTGTGACTATGTATGTTATTTGCTGCCCCTTATCTTACCAAAGCAAAGGGTGCTGAGTATGTTGAACTTTGTAAATAATTGTTTCCAAAGTGTTGGGTTTTTTTCTCTATGAATTATTTAGAGAAAAGATGGCTTCTAATCTTTTTTCTTCCAAAGCTTTTACATCTCAGCTTCTTCCCACTCTAGATATTGTTTTCGCCTTTCAGGTTTTAATATTTCTTAGATATTATAAAGGCATCTTTCAAGAGTAAATCTAGAGCTTTTGCTTAGATTGGAAAAGTTTTTCCTAAAGCCTTAGTAGATTGGACTGAGAGAGAGGAAAAAAAAACCAACCCCAAATGAACTTTATTTTGAAGAGCCACAGTTTCCGGGGCTGCAGCTTGGAGCCAAGTATCCAAGAACCCAAACCATGACACTGGTGCCCAGAGCATGGAACCTGGCCATAGGTCTTGCCATTTTTTCCTGTTTCTGGCACCCAGTCGATGCAAACAGTTGGCAGAAGGGTTGGCTTTTTGCTTCTTGTTCATGTCTTCTGGGCTGGACAGGAGCTGGGAGCTGCTCTGCCCCCTCCTTTCCACCCCACCAGTGCTCACTATCCCCTCCTGCGCTGAGGAGAGGGACACAGTTTTCTGGCTTTTTTCTAATTTTTCTTAGTTTTATTTCACTTTTGCAACCACAGCAATAAATATTAACCCAGAAACAGGATGGAAAGCTCTCCCAGAGTGTGCATTATTAAAGCAGCATCAGAAGTCTGCAGGAAATCCATGGTTATTATTTGCATAAAACCAAGCAAACTCACGGATGTGGGAAAACTGAAATGCTGGAAAAGCAAGGCATGACCTACTTCATCACCCTGGAAAGCTGAACGCGAATGTTTTTACTTATCTGTCTATCTGCTATCTATCTATTTGTTTACTTATTTTGGCAAAAGACACGAATGATGAAAAATGTATATCTCTAACCAGAGCAGTTACTCTGCCTTGTGTTCTCAGAGGTCACAAGGATGGGTTTGGTTTGGGCAGACCTGTATAGCCCAGAAAAATAAATGACAGTTTCCCATGCTTGTGTTGCTGCTGGAGCAGGGGTGGGTGTTAAATCCTGGTCTCCAGCCTAAGAGAGCAACCTAAACCAGGGAGCAGCACAGCCCAGGCATCCCCAGGCAACCTCTGGAGTGGCAGGAGCTCCATAGCGGACACCAAAGGAAAGATCCTTGTTGAGACACCTGGCTGTCCAGCTGCTGTTGAGGGGTGTGATGTGTTTGAGCTGTGGTGCTGTCTTCCAACACCAGTGATGGGGAAAGTAATTCCTGTTGAGAGCCACTGTGAGACTTAGTCCTTGAGTCTTCAAGTGAGAACTTAATGGTTGAGGCTCCCACCAAGACTGATCTTCTCTCCTTTCCCTCCTCCAAAGACAGGTCTTGGATGCCACCAGCAGCTCTCCAGGCACTCGGCTGATGGTTTGCTCCCTGACCCAGCTGAAGTAGGAAGGAATTTAAAATGTCCAGGTTGTTTTTCTTCTTAAAAAAAAAACAAACCGAGGTTTATGATTTTTAAGAAGGCACCTTAGAGCAGAGCCCAAATGGGAATGTTTGTGTTCGATACCATCCATCACCACCGTGACACGGAGGAAGCAGCTCCCCCAGCTCCTTGCGTGGCGGTGGACAGAAGGAGCTGTCAGGGAGCCGCGTGCGGCCGCCGCACCGAGCCGGGGGGGAGCCGTGCTGGCAGAGATCCCTCCCGCAGAGGGGATTTCTGCACTGACAATTTTTGGCTCCTTTAGGTTACTTTAGAGCTGCACAGAATATGTAATGTTCTGCGCCCGCAGAGGGGCTGATGGGGAACTTAAATACAGATTGCAAAGATAGATCATCTCCCAGCATCGCTTTGTTTTCTGCCGCCCTAAAATCATTTTACTTGTTCCTGCAGCTCCTATAAAGCCAGAAGAGCTCTCTATATTTGCTTCCCGGATGCCTTTTTCTCCTCTGCTTACAACTATAAAAGCAGCTTTTCATGCTCCAAATCAGAGATAAATTGAAATCGCGGCTGAAGAAATAAAACACAAGGCTAATCAAATTGTAGCACAGGAAGCAGCCTTCAGCCAGTGCATTTTTGGAGAGCTATTTTTAGAATATATTTTTATTTTGTCACTCCATATGGGAAGTCAAATCCATATGGTTTGGGAGAAGGGAAGGTTGTGCTTTTATAGGGATCTCGCAAACCATCCCTGCTCTGCCACATATTTAAACATGTGCTTAAATCCAATTGTCTGCAATGGGACTGAAGCACATGAACTCCTCCTGTCTGGGGCCTCGGGCCCTGTCTGAGTTGTAAGAGTATTACTCCCTCCTGAGATGTAAAACTATTCTATATTCGTTAAACCAGTTTCCAGTTAACTTGGATCTTCTTAATTACGGTATTTCTTACATCTTACTCACGCACCTTTCTTTTTTTTTTTTTCTCTCTCTTTTTCATTTTTTCCTTTCTTTTCCATTGTTTGGATGCCCTGATGAATGCATTTGGTCCAGTACCAGCCAGGATGGAGAGCTGAACATCCATACCCATCTCTCTCCTGCTCTTCACAGTAGGTGTTGGTACCCTGCAATTATCAAGATAATGTGGTGTTGGGGAATATGACTGTATTGTGCCCACAACACCGTGGCACCTTCCGAGAAAGCTGAAGAAGCAATAACTGGCTAGAAAAGGTGTTATACTTATGATAAACCAAATGTATAGAATTAGAAACATGTCTTCAGTGTTAATCCACCAGAATATCCATTTTATTAGTATTTTAGGTTGTTCCATGAGACTTAACCAAAAACTTTCTTTTAAAGAATTTTGTTGGATGGTTAAAAACACTTTTTTAATTTTCAAACCTGATAAATTCCAGATGATCATTTATGAATATTTTTTGTTGTAATCCTGGAGTTTCTTCCCTGTGGAATTTCTCAGAATGTGATAAAAAAAAAAAAAATCAATCCAAATGTTATTTATTACAATTTGAAAGGCAAAATTTACCTGAGCCTGTGTTCCTTGTGCTCCCAACTCTAACAATGACTTTGGTATTGAGGTACCATTTTTACAAGCAATTGAGGATGCCCCTAAAACAGTAGCACATGTGATAACAGTTATGGCAGGACTTGATTTTTTCAGTCTCCCCAAATCCTTAGAGAGATGTGGGTGTTCAGATCAGCCTGTAGGCTGCTGAATGCCCAAATCCATAATTAAAAATCATCTTTGAAACTCAAAGGGCTCCTGAGGTGCTCCGTAGGCAGACTTTCGCTGCCTGGGCTCCCCCCCAAGCTGGCAGGCAAGCTGCAGGCAGGAGAAATGCAAATTGGGAAGGGTTTTGTCCTGTAGTTCACCCCAGCTGTATGCACAGAAAGCCAAGTAGCGCTGTGTGGCAGGCAAGAGGCAGTCAGACGCACATCAGTCTGTATGAAATGCTTAAATAATCATTTTAATATGTCTGAGATGATAGCTGACTTTGTCTACAAGGGATCTGCAAGACATAGCAAAATGCAGCTGTAGGATATTTCTCAGCAGAGACTGAGAAAGTTGGGTGGTGTGGATTGCCTGGGTTCAGCATAGCAAACACCTGGCTAAAGAAGAAGTCATTTGCTGTGTTACTTTTGGTTCAAGAGTTGTATTCAGTCTCAACATGGAAGCAGAGCTAATGAAAGAGCAGGGCATTGGCAGTTAATATTTTTATTCTTTTCTTTTCCTTAGGAAACAATTTTCCACGCTTTTTTTTGGATGAAGTGCAATGGGAACAGGGCTGCACAGTGGAGAACTCAGTGTAGAAGAAGGACGGGAAGCATGGAGCTTTTTGAGATGGTTTGGATGTTGCTTCCGCCAAGTAGAAGGGATGTTATACTAGAATTGTTCATCAAAACCAAGACCTCATATGGATAATTTTACTGGAAAGTCAAGAAAAGAACCACAAATATAAAGCAGAGATCTTACATAAGAGGAGACAATGGTAAATTAACCAAGCTCCAGAAGGGACTAGAAGAAAAAGGCTGAGGTTAGAGCAGAGAGAAACTGTCAAAAGTTTTAAAAGAAATTTTATGAAGCCATGTTTGTATTCAAAATCTATGATCATTTTGAAAGCAAAATAACTACTGTTACATTATCCGCTCAAAGTAGCTTTATAGTCAGAAATCCCCCATCGCTTTTATCCCACTTTAAAAATTACATTCTGTATCATTCTGAACTCCCAAAAGACAAAAAAAATAATCTGCATTTATGATGTTTAGGGTATTGGAATTAGATGCAAGTAGCTGGGTTTTCCCAGAAATGTTATTCTGGAATATTTGAACAACTCAACTTTTGGACCAGGTGCTTGGGTTGTGTGTGTGATGTGGGTACATGAGCACCCTGAGGTGGACTCATGCTGTTGCTGCATTTCCTGTACATCACTCATCACAGCTGGGCATCATGGCCCCAGTAAAGCCAACCAAGAGTTTGCCAGTGACTTCACTGCAGCCAGAATTTCATCCCAGGCCGGGAGCAGTTGATGGAGGATGCCATGGGCTGGTGACCTGAAGCAATTTCAAGTCAATGACGTAGAATTGAAAAACTTCCTTGTCACATAACTCATCTCATTGGAAACCCAGGGTACTCAAATTTCACGTTGGATTTTATACTGAGTTTTCACTTACATTTAAACTATGTAGGTAACATGTTAAGGAATTATTCTTTAAAAAGTAAAGAATTAATTTATTTTAGAGATGGGTGATTTGTAGACAACATTTGTGTAACTTTGCATTCTAAATGTGATTTATATTTGTAAATAAATTTGCATAAAATCTCCAGCTTTTGATGTCATAGTTCTATTTTATCTTTAATTCAGATGCTCAAGAAATGTAAATTATTTTTACAGCTAAATAAAAGCTATACAAAGCTGCCAGGAAAGAATAATGAGGTACACATTGTGCCATGCAGCCATGATAAATCCAGCAGCACCATGGTTACAGTCAAAATGTGAGGTCATCAGCAACTAGGGAATATCAGCACATATAGATTCCTCTGGCTAGATTTAGTGAACTAATCTTAATGGGGGAAGCTCATGACACTAGGTCAGCAAGAGAAAATATTTACCTGAAAGATAGACAGGCACTTAAAATGAAGAGGAACAGTTGGTTTATGTAGCAAGGGTTTATTATAGATTAAAAACATCAGCTGTAGTTGGCTCTATGTAGTGTGGCTCTGCATATGTGCTTTGCAGAAATAAAGCATTCTTGTAACATGGTGAAGCTTCCAAGTTATCAGTACATTTGCTAATGATAGTATGGGCTTATAAAATATAGCTTGGTCACGAGGATGGCACCAGTAAGAAGGTGTATTTGCACCTCCTTAGTCATTGTGACAAAAGGCATCAGTGCTGTGGCCCTGGATCAACTAATACGGTAAGAAACAGGTTTTTCTCATTAGAAATTAACTCAAACATGAGGAGATAATTATACTAAATAAGGGTGTGAAGAGCTTCAGCTGATCAAAGGAAAGTAAATAAAAGGTGCACTCAGCTCCCATGCTCCTTTTCTGGTGAGGAGGCTAGAGAGCTAAGGTGCCTGGATTTTCAAGAGGACAGACCTTGCTTGCTGTGACTGATTCAGGTGGGTCTTATCATTCTCTGGTTTTTCTCATACCTGACTATGCTTCTTAGTAATACTTGGGGGTTTTGTGTGCATTTTTTGCTGTTTGTTTGCTGCTGGAAGGGTCTTGGTCCACCCTGCTCTTTAAAGTTTATATAGAATGAATTAAGTTTGATATGTACGGTACTGCTGACTTGTTGCTATTGCCCATTTTACAGTGGTCTTGCTTTAATTAAATTCAATATTGAGGTCAAACAGCTCCAGGAGTGGGTTTTGAGGAGCTGGGTGACTCCAAGCCCCTTTCCAGGAGAAGGTGTGATGAAGGAGTGCATCTAGTGTTTTCTGGATGACCAAACACAAAGGATATTTAGAGGAAGCAGCTGTGATGGGCTGTCCTGTAGTGACTAAATTTTGCAGGATCTGTTTGCTCTAGAATTGCCGCTATCAAACTTTATTTTCTGGCAAAGTGTATGGGGTGCATAGCAAACCTTGTGGATTGGAATTTGCTGCTTTTGCCCTTTGGGTATTCTAGTCAGACAAAAGAGAAGTAATAGTTTTGTGAGAAGTTTTATATTGGCACCAGACAGGACACTCTGTGATGCTGAGCACCTTGTCAAGAAGATGCTGAGCATTTTAAGCCCTGTGGGTTTAAGTGCCACTAGGTCCTCAGCATCTTGAAGAAGTGAGCCCTGTGATGCTTGGTTTTCTGAAGCATGTGGACAACAGTTTGCAGTGAATAGGGACAGCCTAAAACTTGTGTCAAAAGAAATGCTTTGTCTTGCTGAATCAGGGCAGTGAATGCTTGTGCATCTTGGAGAGTGTGGACAGGCCTGTTGACTCCTAAGGACCACTCATGTGCCTTAATTGAGTATGTGCATGAATGCTTAACTGGTTGGGATCAGCATAAACATCCCTGAATGTCAAGCTCTCTTCCCTGTCTATTTTTGTAAAGCTAATGTCCACCAGGCATTAAAAACCTGGTTCTGGTTTTTGGAGATGCTGAGGTATCTTATTTCATATTTCTAGAATAATAAATAAAATTCACCTTAAAATAAAATGCCTTTATTCCAGAGACTTTGGCGCATAGAAAAATGGAGAACCGTAAACTTAATGTTCTTAGAAGTTTAAGATTTTTTAAGAATGTTTATAACTTTATAACAAATAATGATGCTTAGAAATGTTTAAAAACAAAAAAATTGTGCTCAGCAGACAGCTCTTATGAAAAGGCTGTGCCCAGAATGAATTTTTATGCTTGAGTTATAAACCCTTGAAAAATGGGGATCCTAATGCAGAAGCTGACGCAGCTTTAACTAAAGCAGCTCTAGTAAGTGCTGCTATAATTATTTGCTCATTAATTACAAATTTTGCAAGACACGAGAGTAACACAAATTGGAAAATAGGAATAATTATCAGTAATAATGCCAGAGAAGCTGGACACATTGAAAGTATCTTCCTCTTTAAATTTAATAATAGCAAGACAGCTAGGAAACTAATAAGAAATACATAATTGAAAATTAACCTTGCAAATCTGCTGTTAATAAACCATGGTACTCTTGCATTACAATAATTTTACAGAGCCCTTAATTTGCATTTGAAGTGTTATTCCAGGTAATACTTTGTGTGTTCACAACAATTAGTATGTCTTTGAATTAAAACAAAAATGTGAAGGTAGGATTTAGTATCACTGAAGAGTACAGAATAGCATATATTGTCAGTTTTAGTAGCTCAGAGCTCGAATAATTGGAAACCGAATATACAATGGTGATTTTTGTTTCTGGCTGTTATGCCTGAATGCTGTTTTGTTATTGTTGAATTCGAGTATTGTGGTGTTCTGTGCTTTCATCCCTAGCTTGTGTAAATGTATCAGTTGGGCTGTTGGATTGCTTGTACTTTCTCATCCTTCGAAGTGTGAGGCTTCATTACTTGGGGATGCTTGAAAACATCCAGTGCGTTAGGAACAGGTAGTGTGTGGTCCTTGAAATGCTCTGTTGCAGTGCATACTTTTATGATCATGTTCAAGTAGTTTTAATGGGTCTAATTGGGGTTTACTGGGCAGGGTAACTCAGCATATCTTCTGGTTTAATGGAAAGGTGCTGCTTTACTGCAGGTTGGCACCTTGTGGCTGAGTTTTGCCCATGGTTCTCCATTCAAAGGGAAATGGTACTTCCTTAGGGATGTTTTGTATCTGTTGCCAATCAACAGAAGTCTATAAAAAAATCTGTTAAATCAATTTGCAAGTAAGGATGAAGAGAATTGTTTATTCAAAACTCAGGCTGAGTCAACTGCTCTTGCTAAATACCTCCCACTCATAACACAAACCTGATGCACACTGCTGCCCGCTCCTTGTGTTTGTAGAGAGAGAACTTGTAGGTTTGTAGCCAAGAAATGTTTTACAATTTTGGAGCTTATATCTCCTGAGCTATGAGAGCTCAGCTGGAAAAAGAGGATGGACTGAAACAAAGATGAAAATCCCTGACTGCAGGCTTGTACTTACATCACAATTTTAATGGCAGTGGAGGTATATACAGGGTTTCAAAGTTGTGTATGGCCAAGCAGCTTAAAAAAAATAATAACAAAATAACCCAGAGGCCTACAGTGTTTGGCATCAGAGAGGAGGAACATTGTACACAAACAATTGGGTTAAGAGTGTGCACTCCAAACAGTGTTTCTGCACAATTCCAAACTCCATCGAGGGCTGCATGTAAAATGTTGGCTTCTTTGTGCAAACCCACAAATCCTAGGGAAAAGGCCATTGGGGTCAGCAATTCAGCTGTTTGTCTGCTCACTTTATGTAAGAGGTTAGCAGCAGTATGCTTTTTGTCCAAAGCCAGCAATAGCAGGAACAGCTTGTTTCTGAAAGGGCTGTGGCTCCCCTAGTAGTGATAGAAGAAGGGGTCCTGAAATAAACCTTGAATGTGGATAGTCTTTGATTTGACCTTTTGTCCATTTATTTGGCTATAAGCGTATGCTTACCACAGCGTTTGACTCCTGTCACTCCCTTCCCTAACAGTCTTATGTAGCCCAAGCACCACCAGTGCAGACATTTTTCCTCCATTGCATTCTGTTTCAGGGAACGTGTCAAACATTGTGATGTGGGACAAGATGATGTTTTTGTTGCCCAAGCTCTTCCCACAGAAGAGCTCAGGATGTTGTATGGAAAAACAGTTTCCATTTCTTCACAGCCTCTGGGTGAAGTCCCTGAAGCCATTGCAAATATCAATAGATATGAGGGAGGAGGAGAGGAAGGTGATGGCCCCCTCCAAATGCCTTTGAAATCAGTTTTCATTTTTGTGATTTTTTTAAGATATAAACTGACTTCAAAGTATCTTCTGCTTTGGGGGCAAACCATGGAAGACTCTCTAAGCAGCAGGGTAGAGCTTATAACTCAGTGTGGCTGTGTCTGACTCAAAATGTGCTGTAAAGAGAATGTCACTTGATCTATGAAGCTTTGCTGTGGAGCAGAGTGAGGATGGGTGCTCCACAGCTTAACTTCAGTCAGGATGTAACCACTGTATTTGTGAACATAAGAATTAAGAGCATGGAAATGTCCCAGTGAGGGACTGATGAGGACCATTTAGATGCATCTTCCTTACCATATGCCTCTGTAGGTCCTACTGGCAGTTCCCTGCAAGACCACAGCAAGTACTGGGGCTGTGCTGAATTTCCTGTGGAGGCTCAGAAGCCTCCCAGCCTCAGAGGCATGTCTTTGGTAGAGAAACCTTTGAGTACTGAATGGATGAAGAGAAGCAGGGAGCAGGCAGTCACTGCTCCAACCTTGAGAAAAAGGAGATGGAAAATTCCCTCTCCTTCGCTGGAGAAACAGGAGGCTGTGGGAGATATGTGCCTTTTAATGACACTCCTGAGGCAGCCTCTGCTAGTGAATCCCGATCAGTATTCTGTTCATCACTGCTTTCTCAAGGAAAGTCATAAAAGAACAACGTAGCCAAAAGAAATCTATTTTTAGAAGACGGAGAGATGATTTTTTTTTTTTTCCCCTAACCATTCTGCTGTTATTTATGTTGCATATTTCTTGAGTTATTTATTTCAGTGGGAGCTGATGCAAAGTAGGATGGTGTTTAATGTGTGGAAAGATGGTAAAATCCATCCTACAGCTGTCCTTGCTATTTCAGGGCTGGGCTTTGATAGTCTTTCCAACCTGCAAATTGGATAGCACTTCTTGGACACTGTCAAGGTGCAGCTTATTGTGAGGGGTGTTTCTTGTTTCCAGTCCCTTGAGCTTCCAACACACTGAACATGCTGCTGCAGTTTGTCACTGCAGTGTATATTTTAGCCTGCCACTTAACTCATTCATATGCATTTTTAAAACACTAAAAAGCAACTGATAATTCAAAGTGCGCTCCAAGGTAAAAATAAAAAATGTTAATACTTTTCATTGATCAAAGCTAATTTATGCGAACTGGGCTCTGCTGGCAGCTGCAGCAAGGTATAAATGGTGACATCATTGAGCATGAGCTCTGCCAACCTGAGTTAGTGTTGGAATGACTATGGAGTGATTTAACTATTATGATCTCACTTAATATTTCATAGTTAAAATGTAGCCTAACCTGTAATTCAGGCTTGTATGAAATACACATCGTAGAGTTGTTTCAGAACAGATTTAGACACAAACTTTGCATTTAAAGGAAATGTTTGAGTGACATACATACTATGTATCCTATTACTGTGTAGGGCTGTTGGAAGTCTCTTCAGAAAGGAAAATTTATTGTGGAATATTTTCTCTATTTTATCTATGTGTGTGCATGTATATAGACACATGCACACAAAAGGGGAAAAAGATCTGGAATGTTGCCTTAAGTTTTCTGATATGAAATCACCACAGGAGAAGAAAAGTATTTGGCTCAAACAAATATAGCTATGTTCTTAAATCCCAAACTCCATCATCCTCACAACTATGACAACAAAGTACTGTAGGCATGATGAGCGATGAATTAGAACTTTTAACTCCAGTTTTAGTTTCTAGCCTTTTTTACAGAAACAGTGATAAAGTGACCTCACGTTCAGTGAGGGAGGTATTGCAGTGGTCTGAAAAAGAATAAAATAAAGCACCAGGAAAGGAAAAACTAGTTTTACTTGATGCTTTGGTTCTCCAGGTCTGTGGCTGATGGGGGAGGATGTGCTTTCTCCCTTCATGCCTCAATGCCAGCCTCTGCAGGCAGAAGTATTCAGTTTGTTTGCTCATATAAGGAGGATTTTAATTATCTGTCTGAACATTATAATAATAAAGTTTTCCTAGTTTAGCTCATGGTGAGGCGAGGACCTTAGGCTGAGTGTGGTGACGGAGAAAAATAACAATGCCTAACAACACCTGAACTGTAAGACAGTCTGACAAAACAGCAAATGGTGAGTGGTAACCTTCAAGTAGTCAAACCTGTGTAGGCAAGATACTTGCACTTCTTTAGGGTGAAACTCAGTGGGCATGGGATGAATTAGTTGCTAACCCTGGCCACTGCAGTAGGAGGTTGGGGCAAAAAAGCCAGGAAAAGCTTTTCTGCTTGTGTGGGTTTAACCAGTCTTTTGGCCCTGGTGCTTTACGTAAAGGACCGATGGCTCTGTAGACATTAGATGCCCAATGACATCATGGATGGGGGATGACACCAAACTGGGGGAAGTAGTCAGTAAGCTGAAGAACAGGATTGCTCTCTGACACACTCTTGGCAGGCTGGAGAAATGAGCTGACAATCCCCATGGAGGCCATCACAGGCAATGCAAAGTCCCATACCTGATTTGGAGTGACTCCAGGCAGGAGAATCGCTGAAGAGCAGTTTTGCAAGGCAAAGACCTGGGGGTCCTGGTGGAAAAACTGAGTCTGAGTCACCAGTATGTCCTTGCAGTGAAGAAGTAGATACTCAAAGCTTAAACTGAAGAGGCTCTGCCTTTGAAATTGGCTGCCCTATTTTCAAGAAGTCCAAACAGCCTTCAGAAACCCCTTCCAAATGAAATTATTCCATAATTAGTAAACCAAGTCCCTTTGCAACTGCCTTTAAAGGATAGGAAGGAATGATTTTGGGGTAAGATTTTCTCTAGGAATGTGGTATTTGCACCTGCAGTTCAATTAATTCTAAGATTTGCAAAGATTCATTCTTCATGACCTTAAGGGTCAATGTTGCTGCTCCTTTTAGTAGAGAAAAAGGACAATGAGTATCTCAGAAAGAATGTGGTAAAGCCTTGAATCTGCAAACTACCCCATTGTCTGGGAAAATGGCCTTTCCCCCTCCCCCCTACC
>JAOXNG010000052.1:14691610-14706721 GCA_028566535.1 Scolopax minor | reverse complement strand
GGAGAGACCAGTGAGCCTTGGTCTGTTTTGCTGATCTGGTGGCCCAAAAAGACTAGAGACTTTGGTTTGAAAGCAGCCTTGGGGCAGGCTGAAGCCTTGTCTCCTGAGACATCCACCAGCCCCGCCACCAAGGAAGGGGGGGGAGTTAAGCAGCATAACTTTGAGCCTGCTTCTGCCCTGGCATGGTGCAGCAGTGAGTAAGCTGGTGACTCTCTTGCTGCCAGCCTGAAATGTGTCCAAACCTTCCTGATCGCTGGGTAGCAAAAGTGGCTAAGAAATAGTGTCCAAGACATTTAAAATAAATCCTGTTGTTTAAATTCAATAGCTTAATAAAAAGAGATGTCAGCGGAGGCCAGGAGCTTAAGTCTTTCATGTCCCTTGAAAATGTTACTTTTAATGCATTACCTGTTCAGACTTGAAAGGAGAAAAACCCAGCACTAGCTAATAATGAAGTGATTAACTGTAATAATATGCTGCACATTTTGAAGTGAGCAGTATAGGTTCAGACAAATCGGGAATGAATTTATACATTAATACATATACAAAAGTATATTTTATGATTTAATTACAGTTCTAAAAGCAGCAACCCAGAGAAGGAACATAATGCCCTGATATTTGCATTACTCTTGCACAAGGAAACATCTGAAGTTGGCTTGCAACTTAAATCACACTGAAGCCTTTAATTATTGTATTTGTTTCTGCACGGTGTTTTTTGATTACGTTGCTGTGGCTGATCCTGGGAAGTGGAGGAGAGAGTCCGAGTTCAGGAAGAAATCGCTCCTCATCCCAAAAGTGCTGCTGTAGCAGAAGCAGCCTTTGATCCCAGAGAGATGGTTGTGAGATTTAGGACTCTCAATGTTCCCATTGCTGAATATGTAATTTAGGTCACTGAACTATGTTTTTGGTGGAAGATACTTATCTATTCCACTTCTTGCTGATGTCATGTGCTGGGAAATCAGATGTTAGAGCACAAAAATACATGAGACTTAAAATGGCAAAAAATATAAATGGCTGCCTGACTGACTGCTTGTAGTTTGTGATAGTAGTTGTAATGGTCGAGGGTCACATCACATCTTCTGTAGCCCATTGTCCTGCTCTATCCAAAATCTGTTTAATAAAAAAAAAAAAGTAAAAAAAAAAAAAAAAAAAACAGACTTAACTCTGCTTTTGATTTTTAGATTTTTAGTCTGTAAGTGCAGAGGGCAAGCAGAAGACCTAGAGGAAATATTGTCTCCTGCTTGCTATGTAGAACTTTCCTCTCTGTTGCAATGCTTCTGTTCAATTTAGGGAAGCTGAGAGAGTATTAAATTCAGGTCTTCTACCATGTGTCCTACACAAGTGTTCATTACCAACAAGAAAGGCTAATTCAACCCAAAATATCCCTCCTAAAAAGACCTGAGTTCCAGGCGAATGACAGTGGTACTTTGCCAAGGAAGTGATGGAACAGCCCAATATTACTCAGGTGGCTGTTTGCGTAAGTCAGGTTTCTCTAGCCCTCAGGCTAACTGTGGTTACCTTATTCTCGAAAGAATTCGTTAAATCATGTCATCGTTTAACACAGTCATCAGCTTTGGCAAGTGCTCAGCAGTGTTGGGAAGCAGTACTGGTCTGCAGGTGAGCTCTTATCTCCCAAGCTTTGCTGCGTGCACTGCATCAGCTACAAAGAGACTGGAGGCTGATTGACTTGCTAGAAAAGTCTACCTGGATTTATGGAGTTTACTGAATTTTGGTTTTGCTTTTATCTCTGTTTCAGTTGAATCATCAAATGAATTTTCAATGCATTGCAAATTTAAATAAGTAATTAAAAAAAAAAAACCCAAAACCTCATCCTTGGGTAAAAAAAGGAAAATATACCTCCTAGATAATTCATCTGGCCGCACTTAGGGGAAAAAAAAAAAATTTTTCTTTTGCTGTTTTCTAAGTCGCTCATGGCACAAGAAAAAAACAAGTGTTTCTCCTCTTGTTTCTACAAAAATGTAATGGTCAGTAATGCAGCTGTGAGAAATATCAGCTACTTTTGCTATCTAGTGTGAGAAAGCACCTAATTTACAACAGTAGCCAATGCCAAGATAGCAATCTGGATTTTCCAAATCAATCTTTGGGTTTGTAGCTGCTGAGAACTGAAGTATCAGAACTAAGTTCACATTTTCTGCAGTTTATCGGACTCCAACCTAACTGTATCTATAAAAGCAAATGGCTTTCTCATACTGGGGCTTTGGATGACATATTGAACAATATAATTCAGTATACCTACAAATCAATAATAGTTCATCTTTTCAGTGAAAATCTGGAGATTTTAAAATGTTAGGAGAAGAATTTGCCTTTGTTGTGATCTCCCCACCATTCATCAAAGATTTACATACTGTAAGAATTTTTTCTATAAGTAATATATATCTATAGGCATTATATACAAATGAACATATTTATATTTATTATTACTTGAATGTACTTATTTGTATTTCCTAATCGCTAATTAATTTGGCAAAAGCTCACAAAGCTAATGATGTATATTGCATTAAATTGCATGCTAAATCAAAGATATCAGCCTAGAATTTACTGTGAGATGTTAATTGCTGAGGTTATCATCAAGTAGAAGGTATATGCTGCTTGGCATAATTTATCATTTATAACAACTCTTCTTTTACTAAAACTTACAGGATTTACAGATGAGTTGATCCAGATCACCTTTGTACAGCAGTTAATTATTAGCTCCTGGGCTACCAGCTTTCACTTCAAAATTACCTTCTTGCTCATTCAGTCTTGCATTTAAAAGCAGTATAAGGTTATGGAATATATTTGCTGCTGAGGCTGCTGCATTTTTCTTAGGCGTTGGTAACTCTGTTAAACTCTATGCTGAACAATTTCAACATACCTCAGAGTGAAGCTGTCGCTCTGAATTTGCTTCTCAAGAATTGATTAAAGTAGTAATTCTTTAGCAGTTGTGGCATAAATACTGCTGGTTATCTTCCTTATGGACAAAAGGCGCAAATAACCACTGATTGCAAATAAATTTGCAGAGTTTCCCTTTTCTTCATTAGCTTGGCATTCTGAAATAAAAAATCATGTCCAAAATAATTAGCAACTGTCAGGAAGATTTCCAGTATCTGTAAGAAGGCTGCAGAATTCAAGCAGCAATTCAAAATGTTCCTGTGACTCTTCAAGCACACTTCTAGCCGCATAAAGCCTGTCTGCATAAACAGCAGTACAGTGGGGTGGAAAATAATCATTTGAGATTATTCACACACACAAAAAATTTAAGCTCCTATTCAATGAGACAAGGGTATATTTTTCTTGCCAGGGGTGTGAGGAGGTGGGGAGGGAGAGCAGGCACATCCAAAGATTTTCTGTCTGGCACTGCAACTGTATTTCCAACTTGAACATATATCTGGTATCTCGCAAAGAAAATGTATTTTGGAATACCTTATCTCTCCATCATTTTTTATTTTTCCCAGATTATAGTAACTTTTTGTTTGCCAGTAGTTAGTTACTTTAACACGTAAGATATATTGAGACATAATTCAAAATGACAGGAAAGGAGTAACCAATATATGGTGCACAAATGACTCCCTGTTAACATGTCACGTATTACATCCTTTATTAAAAACAGCCCCTGCTCCGTGTCAGCAAACAGTGCTTACAACCCTCACCCCAGCTCAGCTTTATGATGGATTATTTTAAAGCTTACTAGTATGTGGAGTAAAATATTAGCATCAGTGTAAACGTACAATATTGTTTATATTATTTTTTCTTTAGATTGTCTTCATAGGGATTTACATTCAAACAATCTTTTTAATCACAGCTCATAGTTTTAAATAGGCTTCCCAAGGCAGCCTGGATTCCAAACCTTGGAGGTATTTCAGCATCCATCTTCTGTACAATCAATTAATTTGAGGGTTAGGACATACCTGACAAAGTGGTGTGTCTCTCTCTGCCTTGGGTCTGGAAGTCCCTTGCACTCTTCTGAGAACCCTGAGTTCTCATTACAGCTTCCCTTGCACTTGGGATGGTAATTTTTCAAATAACACTTTTTTCCCCTTTATTATGACATGTATCACCCAACTTTTCATTCTTAAAAAGAAAAATAAAATTTGAAGTTGTGAATAGTTCCTGGATTGGCATTTAAAGGATTCAAAATTCCCACATGCTCTGCTCATTTTTACCCTCTGTACCCTTCTCTGTTTTTCTTTGTGCTGGAAAATCCTGACTCTTTATTCCAATATTAGTGCCCTGTCCCCTGGTGAGTCCTGTCCTCAGCAAACTTTTCTGAAGCAGCCAGGGAGTAGCCACACTGTTACTGCTCAATAAGGGAGGACTAAGGAACACATGTTTTTTTCAAACCCTGTGTATATATTTCTGGTGTCTATGTGTTTACACACAGATGCCAGGCATTGTTTCAAAACTGGCTGCTAGTATAAACAAGTGGATGGGCTATTATTTATTGATTACGCTAATGCCCCTTATGAATTGTGAAAGCTTTCATCAGAAAATATGTTTTGTAGGGCATAATCTTTACAAACATCCCCTGCTCAAAATAAACTCCCGAGAGCTCTGTAAGTGTGGGGAAGAGGACAGGAGGGAAAGAGCAGCCCTGGCTGTGGGCTGGGATGCTGGCAGCGCCTGCGAGGGAAGCCCACCCTGGGGTATGTCGCTGGCAGTTTTCCATCACACGCCAATGCCAGCACACTGGAAAAAATGCCACGTTCTCTTGGTGGGAAAGGTGATGGTATGTTTATCACGCAGTGAAGAAATAAATGGTAGCCATTACAAAGGTGTATAATTCAGCAATTACAGTTATTTGTTTTTTTCTGACACCCCCCGCAAACAGCTATCGCTTCAGTCAAGCATAATTTGATTATCTTTTTTTTTTTTCTTTTCCTGGTACTGTATATTAACAGGGCAAATAAAAGGGAAAATAGTGCAGTCCCTTGTAATAAAGAAAACAGCAGCAAACTATTAATGCTCTTTGAAAAGAGTAGTTTTAACAAAGTAAGCAAGAATCATTTTCTTTGGTTGAGTGTTGATTCCCTAGTGTGCTCTCAGTAAGTAATTAGAATGGCCCAGTGAATGTCAGCATCAGCTTGTTTATTCTCATTATTTTATCATTTTAAAAACCCTCTAGGTGATGAGACATGCAGTATAGAACATAATTACCATTATTAGCATACTAATTGGACACAAAAATAGGCCAACTACAAGGTAGCCAACTGAATAATTTCACATTAATCAAACACCATAGTGAATAAGCCTATTGTTAAATTGACAGCTACAATAATTGGCAATATTTCGCTGCGAAATATAAGAAATTCCTTGTAATACCTTTGCAATGTTATATAATTTAGTAATTTCCCATATTTCCAGCCTTAACTTTGTACACCTAGTTCAAGTTCAAGAAAACATCATGATAAGATTATTAGTCTATTATCAAGTGGACAAAGTATATAAAGACTCGCTTGTTAGCATTCGAGAAAAGATTTGCACGATAAGAAAACAAAAAGGCTACCAATTTAGTTACTTGTTGCTTCAGTATTGAATATGTGTAAAGGTTCACAATGATATTTTTTTTTAAACTGTATATTAAAGTTCAACTACCACCTTCAAGAAGCACAGAAAAAGCTAAAGAAATTAGAAAAAGCAAGTACTAAAATTAAAAACTAAACAAACCCCCAAAAAAACCAAAACGAAAAAAACCCACCAAAACCAAAAAACTCCAAAACCCAGTGGGAACTGTGCCTTTCACCCTCTAAGATAATTTTCTCTGAAGCTTGTTGGCTTTTAGTTGAGCATTGGTGCTGTTCCTGTCTTGTTTAACAGCAAAGTAGAAAGTCGGAAAGCCACCACCAGAAGAGAGAATTCACGAAACGTTCAATTAGTACCAGGCAGGAAGGGAAAACTGGTCTGAGCTGTGTTTCGCTTTGAAAACCTTGGGGGAAATAGGACAGGAAAGGAGTGAGTGGAAAGGCGAGGAGAAACAAAGAGGGGGAAGGTGTAAGTTGGGGAAAATGAGGTCTGCAGCAGAGGGAAGGAGACCGATAAGGAGAACAGAACCAGATGGTGAAACAAGAGGAGCAGAGCTAGGAGAAGACGAGAAGAAAGAAAAACAGTGAGGAAGAAAGAAAATAGTCATCAAGAAAAGAGAGGAAGAGAAGGTAAGGTGAGAGTTGGGGAAAATAGAGCAGATTTGGAAGAGTATGAAACAATATTCTTCTTTTAAGAATTCAAAGGCGAGGGGAAACACAAGTATCTCACTGAAAGAAACGTTTCCGTCGCACTCCCCAGGCTTTTGGAGGTGTGGAGACTAGGAAGAAAGGCAGAAAGGATTCACTTTTAAGCTTCTGTTTATTTTGATAAGGAAAATGTTTTTGAAAAATTGATGTAAAAACTATGTTTAATAAGGCTGCTCACAAGGGCATTGTGCGCTCATTAAGGATGTGCACCAAGGCTCAGGGGTACATGGTAGCGGTACCGGCTCCCAGCTCCCCCAGCATTCCTGGATGGCTTCTCTGTTATAAGTGTGGTGATGAAAGCCAAAACCATGTGGGTAAACTTGACTGATGGCATATGACTTTAAAGAAATGAAAAGAAAGGAGGGGCAAAAAGAGAAATAAAATGCTGGCATAGATTTAGGAAGTGCCTGTGTTTGCAGACCCAGACCTGGCACCCGCCGCAGTCGCTGCAAGCCTTTGTATCTGGCCTTTCTTGCAGAGTTTGGGGAAGGGAGGCTGCATTAAGTATGGGCCAACAACTGGCTGAAATATCATTATTTCAGTTAAATAATTGAATTGTTTCAATTTCAGTTGCCAAAGAGGCAATTTTGGTCATGGAGTGTTTCTGGTAGGGATGGCTTTTGAGTGTCTCTGCTGATTTAATTAAAGGCAGAAGAAGCTTTCTGTAAGAAATGATCTCCAATTTGTTTGCCTTATTTTGAATGAAGCTGTAAGAGAAAAAAGCACTGTCTTACAAGCAATAATAGCGTATTTTTTCCACTTGTTCTTTGCTTATTAATCTGATAATGAGTAATTCTCTGGTAATGATTGAAGGTGCCTGTTAATATATCACAATCCTGGTTTATTGATTACCTGGTTTTTTTTTTTTTTTTCCCTTTGCATAGATAGGCTCTTCACTAGCAAACACGTGGTAAAATAGAAGTAATACTTGACTTCAGATATCTCTTGGTACTGAGAGAAACCACCATGGGAAATGTCAGTGGGCACTAAAGTAAGCTAATAAGTGCAGCATGTGCTCAGATCTTGTTTTAAGCATGAGTGTGTGAGACACAGCTTTGATTTACTCACTGAACTCAAGAAACACATCTCTGGGCGCTCACTGCCCAGAGTCTCTTTCCTTTAGCTAACTCCATACCTGTAAATGCCTCTAATACCTGGATTGGGGGGACTTAAAAGATATCTCAAAAAGTGATATAATCCACTTTTTATATAGGAAAACTTACAGCAGGAAAAAGGAAGCATTCTGTGCCAAGTTTACAGCAGAGTTAAGGATAACGGCCAAGGCCATATTTTTGCTAATACATTAGGATGTTTCTGAAATGTGCCAACCCTGTAGCTTGGAATAAAGAAAACGACAAAACTGAAAATATCCTTGACAAGACGTCTCTCTTAACACATTAAGAGGCTGTCCAAACTGTGAAAAAAATCCTCAGCAGTTCCTCTCCTTCTGTCACAGAGTCTGTGCTTTGGTGGTCGAAGTTGTAGGGCTCCGCCAAAATGCTGCATGTTAGATTATATGTGAGTAACAGCTCGTGGCCAGCATGTTTAACATACATCGTGTCTCACCTGCTCCTTTATATGCCAGCCACTGAGGGCACTGCAAAATCATGAAAAAAACACCCTGGTTAACATACTAGCTAGGTCTGGACAGGGTGTTTGCCATAGGCATTGGTACTGTTATAAAGACATCGCAAATCTGATGTGTTCTCGTTCCTTAAATACACCTGGATGATTGATGAAAGCAATCCCTTACCGCCAACTCCCCCAAAACCCCAAGCCAAGCCCCATAGCTGAAAACGAAAGGAAAGAAGGGTATTATGCACATTCAGGCACAATAAACACAGAAGAAAAACACTGCAAAGGATAGTTGTTGAATACATTTGAATAACAAATACATTTGAGGAAATCCCAGTCTGCTTGAGGACAGAGAAAAGGAAAATAAATTCATCACATTATTCATTGGAAATTATTTGTTCAGCTCTGCTCCTTAATGTGTCAGCTAAAGATGATTTCTAAGAGTGAAGATTTTCTTTTCTTGCTCAAAATGACTCAAAAAGAAATGAATATTCCTAGCCACCAAGTGAGGTTAATATATGAGTTTCATAGCCATTTACTCAACACTGCTGTTCCCTGCAGAGTAATGGCACTGAGATGCATGCTGGGATTGCCAGGGGTGAAACCGTAGTAGATGTTCTTGAATAATTTAGCAATGTATGAAAGCTTATTTCATCATCATCAACACAGTAATACCTTGCACCAATGGAGTGCTTTATATTTCTGGTCTCCAAAGCTGTGCAAGTATTTTCATTCCCATTTTTCAGTTGGGGAAACTTGATAACAGAGAGACAAAAAGCATTTTTGCTTTTTGGAGGCTGTGGCAGACCTGGGATAGAGATTCAGGTCCCTAGGAAGAGCCATCCATAACGTTTGAGTTGAAATCTGTGTGAATGAAGTTGCTGCAGTATAGACCTGATGCTTCTGTGAAAGAAGAGATCTAAACAAAAACATTTTTTTTCTTCCTTTTCTGGTAAAGTAAGAATTAAATTTCCAGAGTAAATTAAATTTAAATAAATTGCCAGTATCTATGCACTGAGTACCCCAAAGTGGTGGAGCAGACTCGCATCCAGCTCTTGCAATGACAGGAGGCTGAGCTCTCATCACAGAGTGATTCTTGCCATTAGGCTAACGGAGCAGGGAAACTCTCGTGTCTCTCTTTGGGCTGTTTACACATGCATGTAGTTGGTAACTTTTTTTTTGTATTTAAAGAGTCTAGCAGCTCATCAATCTTATTCTTCCCTGAATGTAGATTGGTCTTTAATGAGATCAATGAATAGTGTGGGTACTTCACTAGCCAAAATTGTAAATGTGCTGTTGCATTTCCTATTTACCCTGTAGCACAGGGATTTCGGTGCATTACTGCTAATGTGTTTTGCATTCTATTGCTCTCCTGCAAAATTTATGGCCAGAGAGAGACTGCAGAAACAGTATGGGCAGTCAGAGCGAGATTGTATTCTCTGTACTACACTCAGACTTTTTAAAATACATGGTTTCAAAATAGTGGAAGGAAGGGAAAGGGAAATACAGAGCAAAGGGAGCTGGGAGTAGGAAATAATTTCAGATTAGTTTCATAAAAACAAAACTTTTGTTTCTGAGATGTTTCAGAAATAGAAAAAAAAGTGGCTTAAACCAGCTTAAGTTATTTTATCAGTGAGATGCAATAGATGTGAGATGTCTTTAGCTAGCCCAGACAAAAGGCAGGAGGAGAGAGGAGGCTGTTGAGTGGGAAAATCAGCAGTGGAATATCATACGTTGCTCATTATAACTTTGGAGTAGCCTGAAATGACTATTGCTCTTCTAGCCTGGTCTCTTCTCTTTCCTGTCCTCGTTAGCACTGTTTGGTCCTGTTCCAGCTGTGCATTAACCTCTATAAATAACACCCCACATACTGTAGGTTTTGTTTCTCTAATACGGCTCCTATGGCTAGAGCCTTACATACACTCCAGAGATCTGACCTGGCAGGCTTTTCTCCTTGAGTGTGGTGATACATGTTGATGTTGAAGATACATATATGGTACTCTTATTGTAAAGTGGCAAAATCTGTATTTTATTATCTTTTTTTGAGCTTTTATCCATGATACACCATTCTGGAGCAGCTCTGAAGGAAGTTGTATGTCCCAAAAAGACCTAGAAAGTCTTACTGTGCCAGGAAAAGGAGGCATTGTTGGGCATCCTTTACAAATAAATCTTATTTTGGTGCATAAGGGTCCAAAGCCAGATAAAAGCTATAGTCTGCAGCCTTGACTGACTCTGTATTATATGGGAAATCAGTGCATAGAATTGAGGCGAGCTTGATGGGCTTCTTTTGGCCTATTCGGGCCAAGCTGCATACTGAATCAATTTCCTACTGGCTGAAAGCTTCACCCTGGGTGAGTACAGGGGTGAAAATCAGAATGAGTAGAAAAAGTAGAGGATTTAATTCAAACAGCCAGATGAGTTGGACTCTTCAGAGAGAATCTAAAAGGTCTGAAGCAAGTTGTGTTGAGCCCAAAAACCCTGAAGGAAGCAGAATCTATATGTGTGGAAAAATCTTAGAAAGATGTGAGATGTTCAACAGATGAGCCACAGGAATTGCACATGTAAAAGATGAGTTGGAGACCTTGCATGCAGGTGTGCAGGTCACTGCTGCCTCTGCTGCCATGGGATGTTCTCCTGAGCTTGCCCTTGAGGTGAGCAGTTCATCACCCTGTAGCTCTGATGTTTTCCAGCTCTGTGGCATTTCTAAACATCATTAGCCTCGCTGTTATTGTACTATTCCCAGTGACGCTGCCTGTGAAATAGTACCTGACAGGTGGTAGTAAGGCTAGATAGGCTGTTTGATTAACTCTGTGAAATGATTTCTGGAGCTCCTGCCTCCCAGATGTAATGCAGCACGGCTATTCAGGGACCTTGCAAATATGCGGGTGCCAAGCATGGTATTACTAACCCAGGGCACCTGGTGCCTATCAAATCTGAAAGGTGGGGAGGATCCTCTCTCTTTGGCAGGCAAGGAAATACTCAGGGGTTGTTGAAAAATCATTCAAATCAACTATGTAAAAATTAACTTGGGAAATTTGAATTATATGTGTTAATTGTCAGAAAAAAAGTGATATTGTTCTGAAAAGGACAAAACCGCAGAGTAAAAATGACTGTGCATCCTGAAGCCTGGACTGATTACAGTTAAATGCAGACACAAAAATGAAGGGCTCATTGAAATCCTTCAGTGCTACTCAATGGTGCCATGCCTCTATAAAGCCAGCAGAGCTGATTTTTTCTGAGAAATCCCTTAGTTAAGGGGGATTCCTCAGAAGCAAAGAGCAGACTGGTATCTGTTCACCTTGTGATCTCTTGGCTTTGACAAAAAGTGGGTGGCTGGGGCATTACAAGAGCTTCTGCATCCTCCTGCTTACTGGAAGCATCACAATGGCATGTGGTTACGTGGGGGAAGACCCCGTTCACAGAAGCTTCGGCATCTGCCCTTACACCAGGACCAAACTATGGCCTCAGCTCAGTATGTCTTTTGTTTGTTTGGTGCAAATTTGCCAGGTCAGTGAAGTTGTGCTTCAGACCATGTCATTCGTGAGTCAAGTGTAATAATGTAGAATGTGGTAGGAGAGAGAAAACAGGTGAAAACCTGAACAGCTTTTTTGAGTAAATGGCCCAAATTCTGTTTGTGGTTACTGTGTTACAAATAACTCCCTTTGAATCAGTGGTTCCCTCAGAGTTCATATTAATTGTAATTGATTGTAGTATTTAGCTTCCATCCTCTGGATAATATGGCTTTCCATGCACTTCTTCCATGTTAGATATCTATGCTACGTTAGGGTCTTACCCAAATTCCCTCTGCAAAGAGCAGATTTTCTCTCCACTGCCTTATCCAGGATTTAAGTGCACGTCCTCCCTTTAATTCTGCACATTTCCTTCTTTTTAACAGTCTGTCTTTCCATCCTTAAGTATCACTGAGTTGCCAGATAAAACAGTTATTGTTCCTATTACAAGAAGATTGTAATGGATTTATATAAAATTCAGACAGTGCCATTGTTCTTGAAGTCCATTTTATTGTAATGAAGTTCCACTCTTAATATTCCATGATCTTCAATGTCCTTTACAAGTAACTTTTTATAAATTAATCTATAATAATCTAATTCAAGTCAGTTAAAGTGGATAACTATACTCCAATTATGATATTGGGAAGAGTTTTTACATAATGGGGCCTTTTATATAGATGGTTAACGCTAATACTGTAGTTTACAACATACTGTATGAATCACTAATTAAATGCCTAAGTAGCAATAATGGAAGTGGAACTATCAATACAGAGAAGATATCAATGATGTAAGGCATTAATAAAACTTTATGGTACCATTTAATCTTTTTTTATAGGTACTCCATTATGTCAGTGAAAAGAAAGGCAGAAAAACAAGAAAGTGAGAAAGAGTGGAACTTAAAGGGACCAGGAAATGGAAAATAAAATGTATTTTCCCTTTTATCTTCCGCACAAAATGGGTCAGATAGAAAAATAATGAGAAAACTGACTAACAGAAATAAATTTATTACATTTCTAAAAATATAGCTGTTCATTACAGCTGACTGGTTTAAATGCTACTTAAATAACCTATATTCTATGACATAAATGGAGGGCAGCATAAATAGTATCCTCAAAAGAAGAATACGAGTTTAGTAATGCACTGACCGAAAAGGAACAGCTAAACTTGGCCAGCAGAGATGACTAGCAGGGTAAATATATAAACATTTATATTGGAAGGCGAAGCTATTAACAAAGGTATTTTATTTTTAAGCCAAAACACAAGCTTGACTTTCGGTGCTGCCCAAGGACCATTCGAGGTGGTTGGGCTGCTCTCCTGACAGGACATCTCCTCTGTGTTCCTTGGACGCCGTCCAGTGTCCCCTGCAGGAAAGCAAGCTGCCCATTTGCATATCAAAGCAGAGGAATAAGCCAACCCCAGTAGACCTCTAAAGGGAAGTGAGAGTATATGGGAATTTTTAGTTTTAACAACTCTCAATAAAAAAAAAAAGACCACCTCTATTCCTTTCATGCAACAGTCCCTTCAAACGCTTTTGCAACACATTTGAGCAGAAAGAAATATTTAACCCTTCAAATCCCCTTGCAGGGCATTTCAGTCCTGGCTGTGTTTTGACAAATAATGGGGAGGGATTCTTTTTTAGAAAAATGCACTTGATAACAGCTCTACACAGCGCTTTGAAAATTATTGCACTGAGACCTCCTACACACCTTGACATGTATTAGGAAGTGTGTAATAGTCAGGCTAGTGTTTCATGCTCACTGTTGTTTGTTGAGATGACATGTTTATTTAGCACAAGATTTCTTGCTTTGTGCCTTTCTGTGCCTCATAGGAGGTATTTGACATCATCTGCATGGGACATCTTTGCTGAGGTTTGGCTCTGCACTCCATCTTTCCTGGGTGTCCATCGCAGGGCAAACTGGAGCAGACAACCTGCCTCACAGCTTCTAATAAAAATAAATCTTTCTGTATTATTTTAAAACTATGACTTCAATATGAGTAGATGAAGAGGCTATGAAAATTCTTTGCCAATATCAGTGAAGATTAGATCCGAGAAATAACGTCTCCCTGTGATAAGAAATTCATTACTCCCCTTGCCCATCAAACGCGGCTGCTGGCAGCTCTCTGCCTCGAGTACACAGGAGCCCAGAACATCAATAATCCTGCAAATTTGCAAGTGAAACCAAACCTTTGTGCAGACTCCCCCTTCCTCCTGTGTACTGCTTCATTTCACAGCTACCAGGTTTGCTCTCTTCAAAGACCTTTAAAGAACTGCCGGTGTTTAACTTAACTATTACATTCCTGGTATTTGAAACTAATCCTGCTTCCACTGAATGGGTTTGATGTATTTTGTTGAATGACAAATTTAGCTGAAACGCATGAACAAATACTGCTCTGTCTCTTTGTACCACCAAACAAATCCTAGGCATGTCATTAGTAATAAGGTCAAACCAAAACAGTAATTAAAAGGTACCTACAGAATGATGTGGGGTTTCCCATAAGTACAACCTTGCCATGTGTCAGGGTTATCAGTGACCAGAGCTCATCCATGGTCACTTGCTTTTCTTCTGATTTTATTCTGATTTATCAGCTGTTACTCTAGACCAGCCTTTATCTACTGGCTGCCACTAACAATCAAATAAACTTCTTATTAGAGATATAAGCATCATTCAAATGCTATGGAGTGACCATAAGTTTTTCTAGACTTACACAAGGGGCCGTGATTGTCCTTGTTTTGGAATTCAATGAAAGAAGTTCTGCTACAAGGCTTCAAATCCTTCAACCTTTCCCAGTCTTATTTTTCCACAAGTTTTTTGGTAGAATGTAAAATAAAAAAAAGATCAATGAAGGTTTGCTGTGGTTTAATAGTTCTAGCTATACCATCCTCTCTCTTCCGACGTGACAGCTAGGCACTGTACATTGTAACATGCCATGAACCTGGGACCCCATCACAGCTTGTTTCAGACAGCTAGAAATGACGTTAATGGACAATAAAAAAAAGAATCAATGAGAGGCATGAAGGCTCAGCTGCGTCAGCAAGAACGGCTGGAGACCCTGAGCTAAGTATAGGGACTGTGGCCCCACTTTTCTCTGCACAAACTTGTGTAAATGAAATCGTGGTGTGCAGCTAAACTGAGGTAAGATGACAGGCTTACACTTAAACAAACTGAGGCTCTGACCTAACTTTTATCTGTAATTTTTACATGATTTTTGTGTTGTGTTCTTCCTGTCTGGGAAGGTCTGCAGGCTTTGTACAAGGTGAAAGTTTCTGCAGGAACTCAGTTCTCCTAGGTCAGAAAATGTTTTGCCTTTTTATTTTAAAGGATCCTTGGATATACATTGAGACTTCGAACGCTGCTTGTTATACTGCATCCTTGTTTCCATCAAACACACCTACACATTCAGTGTCACCTCTCTTTGGTTTATCGTGCAATAAGATGTCATGTTTAATTTTATTTATGGGCTTAATATTCAGGTTTTTCACAAGTAATTTTTCCCATACGGGCCTTTAGAAATACGTTAGAAAAATCATTATATACTGTTATTAGGAGCGATGCATTAATAAGCAGATTAGTGTCCTGCTGATGGGCAAAAATCTGGTTTCAGCACCATGTGAAAGCACTTAGTCCAAAATGAGCCACAAACCAAAGAGTCTGCATGTTGTAGATGACTGGAGCATTATAAGACTTTATGCACTACCAAGTGCAATGCTTCCTTCTGTATTAAAACTAAAATATCCTCTTAAATGTGCATCATTGAGTCTCCTTGCCTCTGTTAATAGGCTTCTCAGTCTGGTGTCGTTCCCC
>JAOXNG010000052.1:14661514-14671719 GCA_028566535.1 Scolopax minor | reverse complement strand
CGATGTTTGTTTATGGAGGGGTAAAGTTGATAAGTCCGTATACAATTGTCACAATAATCTTGCAGAAAACTTAATTAATGTGCAAATCCCATAGAAATGTCCAAAGATTTCCTTCTCGTGTATCGGGCACTTAGTGTAATGACAGCCCATGGTAAGTAAAAATGCAAATAATTCTTTAGAGTGCTAAATGACATTTGTTAAGTACAGTAATTGATACCTGGCTACATGGAGGTCTGATAATAAATGCTCAGATGTTCTTTAAAATTTAGCATGCTGTATTTGCCATGGTCTATTGCAGTTGGCCTCTGTTTCCACTAAATGCCTCTGTCCATGTCCCTTCCTTGGCCCCCTTGCTACAACAGTCCTTTTTATGCCCACGGTTCACTTCACTGCACTTCCCTGCATATTCCAGTAGCTTGAGGTGAGAAAAGAGAGAGTGATTTTTTTTATTTTTTTTTTAGTTCTGTCATAACCTTAATGCAGATTTTAAACTGAATTTTGCATTTCATGATTTGTTCTTCCCACACACACACACGCACAGATTCCCACTCCCCCTCAATGAGGTAATTGCATGACAACTAGATTAATATCTTTTACATACTTATTAAACTCAATAAGTGGTCCTGCGCAAACAATTGATATTTAATTACCATATTATCATCCTACTAAATTTTAATTACTATTCATTTAAAATACCTCATATGTTATCATTCATGTTAATGCGGATTTGTTTCTCTGTAAATGTTTCTCCGTAAATCCTAACTTTAAGTTGAACTAACCTGCAAAGTAATTGGGATTTCTGAAGGTAATAGTATGTTTAATGCAGGTCCACGGCATTCCAACACACTATGGTAAGTGAAAATGCAACCACCAGCCAGTACTGGTTGTATTAAAGAGCATAAGCTTTTGAACCAGAATTCAGAAAAGGTTGAATGACTTACCTTTTAAATCACCTTGCAATGTAATTTCAGCTTAAAAGATCTTAAGCCAGGAGAAATTAATATTTAGCAGCTGGCAATAAGCTGATTGTTAAGATCCAGAACATTTCCAAACTTGGCAAGGAATATGAAAAAAGACTAAAATCACAATCCTACAGTGAACTTGCCTCTTCGAGTGATCATTGTTTTTACCTCTGACAAGTATCGATTTTCTAGATCTCATCCATGAGTCACTTAATTACTCCTCAGAGAAAGGAAAATACATGATAATTTTTGTAGTGAAAAACAACCACCTCCAGTGGGTAAAATCATAACACTTTGTCACTGCCTGCAGCAGGAGACAGAGATGATCAGATTCAGTTAGGTCTCTTTGGTTTTGTAATTTATTGATCGAGGGTATTTAAAATTAAAAGGGATTATTTTCTATATTTACATATAGAAAAGTTCTGGTGTAGTTGTTGATGGCCCTACTGAGGAAGGTCGTATGCTCTGAATCAGAGCACTTTGCTCAGTTCCTTCTTGCTGTCTATTAACATTCATTGAAATTAAATCTCTTCAGAAAGCTCTTCAAATCCATTGTGCTTTTCCCAACAAGGCACATGAAACTATTAATATCTGTACACCTGCAGCAAGATTTCCCAAATTTCTGCAGAATCTCTAATTTTCTCTGCATTTTTGTAGTTTCCATAGGTGGTACTTCATTCTATCTTTTTCTTTTCATTTTGAAAAACTGAGTCTCAGCTTGTTTCTCATTAAAGTCAAAAATTTATAAGGTCTTTTTTTCCACCTAAACCATAGATCATAAGAAGGAAGTTCAGTAACAGCTTGGAAAAAGCTGCTTCCACATGGTTTGGTAATTTGAGGGTATTCAGTTTTGTGGGGCTATTTTTGCTGTTGTTGCTTAGCTATCTTCCAGAAAAGTTCATGTAAAGGATCACCCTCCTTGCATCAATACGCTAAAAATATATTTTGTTTACTGCAACCAGGAGACTTTTCTTGGGCAATTAATTGTGTGACTCAGTCCCATAATCTCCTGTAATGACTTTATAGCCTGTCAGTGATATATATCCTATTGACTTTCCTTTGGTTATAGGACAGTTAACTTTCCTGATAGATAAAAGTAATGTGGAATGATTAAATCAGCCTCCTTGCTTTTATGAAACTGATGATTAGCCAAGGGCCAGTGAAGTCAAGGGGAAGTTATGGTAGCCCTCAGACCTGTCTTTTGTGTCTTGGTCCTGCATGAGGCAGACTGTACTCAGAGATGGACTTTACTCATGGATCAATTCCAGAGCAGACCTCTCAGAGTGACAAATAATAATTATATATGTTTCTACTGCTATATTTATCATAACAGAGAACAGGCAATTTTCCCTGTTCACAAAGCATCAGAATTAGGTTCCTGTGGGAATTATTTCTTTATTAATTATGCTAGGATTTGTTCATATTTTACTCAGGCAAACAGCCTCATTCCCTTCAGGTGACTTTATTTGCTTGAATTGTGATATCTCTGGATTGGCATTTCTATAAATCAGTGAGAAATACTGAGTTGTTTCTAGCCTGTGTAGAACGGGCATAATGGAGCCTTAATTTTCTTAGAAATATTTAATACGCAAACACTTTCACGAGACCAATTTATGTATCAGAATGAAATTTGTACAATATATTAGTGGTAAGAACTATTGAACTAAAACATTTAAACCAGTGCTGGACTTTAGAGGGAATTTATGACACGGCAATGAAGATATCTGCTGGGCAGAGCCTCGGTGCGCTTGGGAGATGTGGTGAAATCCAGGCAGCCTCACCATCGCCTTCATTTGGCCTGAATGACAGAGAAGACAAATTTACTGACCCAGGCTCCACTGTGCTTAGACCCCACATATTGTAATTTTTATAACACATATTCACTATAACACTTTAACTAAGAGAGTTTGTGTATTAAATGATGTTAGATTACGATATTTAATGGCTTGTCGGGTATAGCTGGTACCCGGGAGGCTAATTTGTTTGCATTAGTCGGACGGGTCAACTGCTTCAAACATGCAGATTATAGAACTACTGGTAGATTGCATTACACAATTTAAATAAATAGTAGCAATTTGTCAATGTCATCTTAGCTTCAGCATTTTCCTTTTAAACCCCAGGAAATAGTAGTTCCAATTAAATTGACCTTTTCTTTTCTGCATCTTCATGTTATTAGTAGATAATGCTTAGTCTTTTAGCAAGTAAAAAAAAAAAAAAAGAAGGAAATAAAAGTACTTCCAAAGCAGCGATGCACTTGTAGTAAACTTTCCAGACAAAATTACCTTCTTTATAAACAAATTGAATTTATCTGCCTGGTAAATTTTACAAGTCAGATATACACATATACATCAGTAATAGAGTAAGACACGTGAATTACTGTATCTCAATGATTAGGTCTTTAGTTTCAGAGGACAATTGTAGGTTCTTGTCACTGTAAGGCTTTAAGTTACACTATTCATTTTAGAGACAAAGCAGCAAAAAAATATATAATGACTGAACCATCCATCCATGAATTTCTGTGAGCAAATCTTAGATGTCTGGAATGCTAACTTGCTTTTAGGAGTTGGATGTAGGTAAATATTTACTTAGTCTTGTAGCACTAAATGAACTGGATTTGAAAACCTGGACCCAGAAGTCTTATAGTAAAATGGAAGTGGTGAAAAATTGCCATGTAACCCAGAAGAGGGTGGCTACAATCATCATCCATGCAGTAATGCACAGCAATACTGTGCACTGCATATTTTCCCATGTGCATAAAAAGTGGGTTGCATGTTTGATATCCTGGCAAACATTACTTGTGAGCCTCATGGCATCAGAATCAGATTTTGACACAATTTTTGGTAATGCAGATGGTTTTAAAGACATGGCAGCCTGAAGGGTTTGGACAAAGTTTGGCCAGAGGAAGATAAAGCCTTCTCAGTGCCTGAAGCAAAATACTGGGGCAGGAATTCTACTATAACTGTATCCTGGTGGTCTTTAGCTGTGAAAGGGAATAGCTCTCTGTAAATTAGAGCATCTCAAAACTTCAGGTTTTGCTGAAAAGTTTTGGATTATTTTTAGTTCTTTAAAGCTGAGAAGTGTTTTTGAGCTAATTTTTGAGCTACTTTTCTTGCACAAGCAGTTTGTGATTAAAGCAAAACCAACCAAAATTATTGCTTCATTGGGAAATACATCTGTTTTATAATACCCTCCTTTTAGGCACTGTGCTAGGTATCTCTCACTCTGTTGCTTTGCTTCAGGCCGCATTAGTTAGCATTTGGCTTGATAGATTTCCATCCATTTTTCATTCCACATAACAATAGACTCTAGAAACAGAAATGAGCCAATTTCTTTGAGCTACCCTTTATCACACCTTCTGTTTATGTGATACTTTCTTTCCTTAGTGTCAGGAGCACCCAGCAAAGTTCTTTCTTACCCTTCAGCAGCTTCTTGAGGGTTGCAATTGCACTGACTTTATATACTCACCTACTAATTAAAAGAACTTTTTTGTCTCCTGAATGTGTAGAATTAGCACATTCCAAGGCTGAATGGTGCAAACACAGGGCACAGGATATTTAAAGTCTCACTTTATTTAGTATTCAGTGTATATCATTCAGCAACCACCATTTGAAAAGAGGCCAGAAAGCAATTTTAACAATATCACATGTGAGAAAATGATTCAAAGTTTTGGAGAGAGAGATAATTCTGTAATCTCTGTGATCTAAAACTGAACAAAGGATGTGACCCAACATAATAAGTACAAGAGAAACAGATTCCTGTGGCTTTCATTTCTGACTCCTCAGAAAGCAGACATAGTAGGCAGGGATCTAAACATCGTATTATAACATTGTTAAACTCAGTAGCTGATCCTCAGCAATTCAAAATAGCCCAGCAAGTGGGTGCAAGTAAACCCCTGCCCACTTCTGACTTGAGGGACACCCCATTTGGCTGATCTCCAGGCACAAGGTATCAGTGTAAGGACTGTTCAGGCTTCTGACACGTTCCTCTGTGTCCAAGATGTCCAAAGGGTGGTTAGCTATTGTGTGGAGGAAAATTGGAGAGGCTGAAGGACAATCACTTCTGGATTTCCATTTTTTTTTTCTGAAAAGCAAATCAAAGCAAATATAGCCTATTAGGAAAAAAGCAAATTTATGATTTGAGAAGACAACTGCTAACAAACACTTTAAGATTATCTGGAGAATTTCTGGCTGGATGTTCTTCATGTATTATTTGGTATTAAAGATGATACTGCACCTCTTCTTAGCATCTTCACATATGCTATATCATCAAATACACTCTTACTTGAATGCAGATACTAAAATTAAGTAGTAAATTTTATTTTGTGTTTACTGTTGTATTTTTTGTGGATTTCACGAATTTCTCATTTGTTATCAATCCATGCTTTTTTTGAATTTATTTTGGAGTAGTAGCTACATAGTTTGTTCCAAAGGACAAGGAGAGAGAGTAATAACTTGTAGGAGGTTAATCCTGACTATTTCTGAGTGGTGTTGGTCTTTGCCTGACAAGTGCATCATAGGAATATTCTAGGATTCTACAAACACAAAGTGGCAAAAACCTGCCTCATTGAAGAATTATTATCCCTTTTCCTTTCCTTTCTTTCTTTTTTTTTTTTAACTAGTTGGTATGCTTCAGATGAAAGGCTTGTTCATTTCTGCTGTTGTCTGAAAAATTTGAGTCGAGAGCTTGAGCGTGTACCCGACAGATAATCAATGCCACGTAGCTTTAAGTAGCTGTTATGTCTGGTGGGTATCAATAGCAGTTCAGGACTGACACTTTCTTCTTTTACATGAGCAGTATATGGACCTCTTCTATTCTTTGGTACAACATGCTTTACGTCAGTGCAAACTGTTGACTTCAGCAGAGGAAGATCTGATTTTCAGTCAAATTAGTTAGCAAAGAATCAGGTTCTACGTATACAACAACAGTTTCAGGCCAGTCCACTGCTGTCACTATTCATTGCTGAAGAAATATATCCTTTTAACATCAGGTAGTAACAAAACAAGAGAGATGCATGCTACAGAGCAAAATAAATCAGAATCAATTAACACTTGTACCGTTTGCTATTCTCTAAGAATAGTTCAAGGATAATTCTGGATATTCCATGGTTGCAGGTTATCTCCTTTATGAACCATTGACAACTGAGAGTGGAACAGAGATGTAACTGAAATGAAGTAGCAAATACATAACAGTTAGTCAGCGAATTAAATAAACATGTGTTAATGATGAATTTTCCTCAAGTAACTATATTGTAACAACACCTGGAGAAAAAAATTACCACCTTCTCCCCATTTCTATAGTTTCTGCATGTCCAAATAAAATAGCATGACATCACGTTAGTTCATTACTGAGTCTGAATCCACAGAAACAAGAGTTTTTGATCTCTGAATCTGCTCAGAAAGGAATTATTTTGGTGTCTTTCTAAGTATGCATGAATGTAGTGATTATCATTGCCTTTTAAAATTCAACCCTGCTGCCAAAAGGAAAGTTTCTCAGTGTAGGGAATGAGTAAACAGTAGCTTTTGGTTGCTACATCGTTCCATATAAATGTCATGTTTTAATTGATTCTAAATGCAATTAAATAAAATTATCTATAAATAGATATATCCATGACTGAAAATAAAAATTGAGCCTGCTTGAACAGGCTTTCTTTTTGATAAACATCATCACGTCACAGGTTTTGATTTTGTGACTAAGGTATGAAGCAGATCAAGACAGATCTTTATTCAGGCACACCAGAGCTTTTCCACTTTCTGTTTCAGTGAACAATAATCATGCTGGAATATGTGTAAGGATCTTTATGAAACCACTAGATGTGCGTTCCTTAAATACTGTTGAGAAAATCAATGTGTCCACTGTAGATCTGCAAATAGACTGTGATATAATATAAAGTGTGTGTGGAAATGCAGGAAACTTTTTATGGTTTTGGACAAAATGATAGCTCAGACAATGCGAGGAGTTACTGGTGAAAAAAAAAAAAAGGCAGATTGAGATAATTTTTTAATGAGTACAATCTAGTCAGAGCTCAAGTGAAAGTGATCCCAGTGCTCTCCCATGCTGCTGGCTTGAGCTCTCCATCCCAGCACCCCCCCACACTCTGTTCCTTGCCCCCAAGTCTTGTGAAAGTGAACTGGAGAAGGCATGCTGGAAGACCTAGGGAAGAGACTCCTGTTAATAAGATGGGAGACTCTAGGAGTTTTAAAAAAAAAAAAAAAAAAAAAAAAAAAGAGGTTCCTCTGTGAAGCTTTGCTATGCAAAATTATTAAATTATGTGCTAAAAAATTACTCCTAGGGGACATATATGTCTATATACTGTATGAAGGTGGTTAATGTCTCTTTGGGTGAGAAGGACCTGAAGGAAGATAGTGCAGAGCAGGGAACAGCTGAGCTCAGGAGGCTGATGCTGATGTGGGTTTAGACATTAGCTCAGGGGACAAAAAGGCTGAATACAAATTTGCTCTGGTTGTAGTGCTCGTTGGTACCTGGCACTGCATTCATACAATTTGTACTTCTTTTCACATTGATAGTCATTGCCGAGGCTTGATTTTAGATCTATTAGTTTTGTAGGGTTTTGTTACTGTTCTTTCTCTGTATTAAGATGCACTGTAGGGATTTATTATTATTTTTTTAGCGTTTTTATTGATTTTTTTGAAGAGTGCCTTTGAAAGAATTACTCCTCATCAGCCATGCTGATATAAAAGCATAGTTACTATAATAATGGCCTTTGAATACTGTCCATTAAACTTTGACATTTAAAGTGTTTACTGTGAATACATATTAAGTTTCTCATTAAAGACAAGGTCTGGCTTTCTTGATGTAACTCAGATTAAATCAGTCTAATCCAAAATAAATACAAAGATAGAGAATTCATAACAAGCTGCCTTGTCGATTCTCTGTGTGTAAAACAGCAACTGCTATTGTGGCAGAAAGATTTCATTTTAGTGTCTCCTCTTTGGCCCTCAAGAGGAAAAAAAAAATCCATTCATTGTGTATAAAACCTTTTGCACTTTGACATAAGTCCTTCCAGCAGAATCTCTTTTTTTATTGAAACAAACTTAAACCATATTCCATTTCACAAAAGCGAAATGTGCTGAACATGTGCTTTTTAAAATAGAAGCATGTGCATCAACTCTTCTACAAGAAGATACTTTCTGAGAGCAGTCTCCTGGGAAGGTCCATTACCCAAAATCCAGTGAGCACAGGAAAAGGGTGAAACAGTATTAGATCAAGCTTTACTAAGCTGGATGGCCCAGGCTGTGGAATAAGTGATATTTAATATGTGCACTTGGAGGCTCCTGTTGAGTGCCCTGTTTGGTAACCCGGATCAGGATGCTTGTTTAGTGGATAAAAGTGTAACTTTAGAAATTGGCAGGAACTTTCTGTGCTTGGCCACCTGTACTCTCAGCCAGATATGGTGTATGGAGACTCAGACAAGCACACTTTTCAAAGTTTGTTCTGTTTCACTTCCTTACAACTGCCAGGTTCAAAAGAGCCATTTATTTTAAAAAAAGAGGAAAAAAAAAAGAAAAAAAGTGCCTCAATCAGTTCAAAGATGCATTTATAAAGCTCACTAGTCTTTATGACCAAGTTCATACTTTGTCTTCCCGTTACTAAAATAAAACTTTTATCTTGCCCTCTTTTTCCCCTCTCATCTGTTTTGTTATGAAAACATAAGTATAATGAAGGTCTCAGACGTTGCATTTTCCAGACAGTATGATACTATAAGTAATATAAAATGGGGATTTTTTTGTGGAGTTTTTGCTGTCAATAATAATAATAATAATTGTATCAAAAATAATGTGAACTCCCACCGAAGCCTGCATAGTCAATCACCATAAAGTATTAGCACTTCAGGGACACAAAGGCTCCGAGCCTGATAAAAGAGATTGGACTGAGAATTTTGACCTAAGAATATAATAATGTCTTCCAAGATCTCATTATGCCCGTGCCCATTCGAAACCATCTGGGGCCCAGAATAATAAAAGGAGTGGTGTGAATTTATGAACCCATAGATCTAGCCATGCCCCCTTGGATATTGTGTTGGATTAGTAGATTTACTGCTAATCCAAATACTGTGGGCAAAATTATGTCTTTACATCTGCACTGCGGATCTCCGAGAACTGCAGTAAGTTAAATGTTTGAAGGGTTGACAGCAGCTCCCCTGCTTCAGGCACAATCTTCTGGCACTCTGCCACCTTCCCAAAAGTGCAGCTCCTCAAATGCACGTCCTCCACGTCTGCCGTGGCAGTTCTCCAAAGGGAGATGCAGCCTAGCAAATGAAAGGGGGCTAGTGAGTTACTAGGGGGCTACTGCCTGTAACAGGTGGGAGCAGTGTCAGCTTGGTGCAAATAAGGCACAGTTGGCATGGGAAAGATTGATCCATCTTCTTCAAGTTGCCTCAGGTGCAGAGCCCAAAGAGAAGTCTCTGTGTTTAATTGGGGGTGTCTTCTGTTAAATAAAATAGTCAGATGCAAATTCTTTTCCTAAGGGGCAGCCATGTGGACTTGTGACCTTTCTTTGAATGATTTGGAGCCCAGAAATCAATGATTACACTAAATCCATAATTATATTCTTTTCATCTGTGGCAGGGTACTGATAGTGTGACAGATGTGAGACCTTGAAAGCATGGAAACTTCAAAGACCATTGAGATGTGTTAGGCACCATGGACATGTGGAGCAGTAAAAAATAAAATTAAAAATAGAAAAAGACTGCTCTATCAGTGCTTTAAGTGATCTCTTTCCTTACATATACATATACATGTGTATATGCACACACGTGTACACACACACGTGTACACGCATGTGCACATGCATACGTGTGCATGCATTTATGCACATGACTTGAGGCCCGGGAATCCCCAGGGAAGAGGAGAGGCAGTAACTGCTGTAAATCAGAGAGCTTTGTCCTACTAGAAGAATTAAATAGTTGTCTTGTTTTGGCTCAAGAGGCTTCACAAAGAAAGAAGGGGATGGGCTGAGTAAAGAGACACTGCTGGAGACGCTGCTGGAGTTTCAGGAAGGTGAATGTGTACCAGTATCTCTCATGCTGCTGCTGGGTAACATGGCTGGGCTGGTTTGATTCTTAGGAGATGTTCCTCAAAAAGACGTCTGCCTTTAAAGAAGTAGAACTATACATTATTTTTATTTTCTGTCTTGTTATAAGTTACTGAATACAATATCTTATCTGTTAAACTGAGACAGAACAACACTGTATAAGCGAGACAGAAAAAGAAAGGCAGGATGAGA
>JAOXNG010000052.1:14615241-14640167 GCA_028566535.1 Scolopax minor | reverse complement strand
CAACAGAAATATATATATCATTAGAGTTTTTTATGGCTTGGTCATTTCCAATTTCCATCTGTATTATGGGTGCACAAATGCAGCTTGTGCAAGCAAGTTTTTCTCATGGCTTCTCCCAGATAATGGGAAAATAAGGGCCTCCATAACCCTGGGCCTCTAAGCAGTTGAATTAATTGCATTTGTTCATGGAACTGTTTTGTTTTTAAATCCTTTCACAATACCAAAAGCACGTTGAGAATGTCTTTGCATGTTTCTTAAATTTCAACCAGGAAAAAACAAATGTGTCTTTTTCATGTCAATATTTTATGTCTCCATAGGTTTTGTGTTAAACTCCTGTACAGAGTTACTGTGTGTTATTGATAACATGGAACTGGACTTGGTGGATTTGAATGTCTTTTTTCATGTTTATATGGAACATTTTGAAGCAGCAATTAAAATAATTAAGGAGGGTGAAGAAATCTTTAGCATGCAACAAAGATTTCTGCAAAATGTTAATTTCTGTCAAATAAGTGAATATATGCACAGATGCCTCCTGACAGAGGCTGTGATTTCTGAGTGCTTTGCATGCCAAATAACTTGTTTACCCCCTCAATGTTTGCCAAGTTTACTGTCAATTTACAAATAATTTCCATTTTGCTGTTTATTCTGCTGCCTTTTGATGGATATGTCTTCCAGACTTTTATCTTGCATGTAGACAAACTAATTAATATTTTCCCTTCAGGCAAATATTTTTTTCTTAGATCTAAATGTGGGTTAGATTCTTCTTCGTTTCCATATGCTTTGTTCTGTCAATCATTTCTCTTCTATGTTACTAAAAATGTACCTTTGTGGATGTCATTTCTCATGTTTTACAGATTTATTTCACCTACATCTATATGGGAATGTGTGTGTGTAGAGAGACATATTTGTTATATATGTGTTCATATATGTTTAAGCAGAGAGAGTGAAAATACTCACTTCGTATTAAGATTTGGTTTTTAAGACGGAATGAGAATACATTTTGCCTTGCCTGTTGCTGCCATTTCCCAGGCTTGACCTCACTGTTTGTGGTTACTGTTGCCCATATGGCACACGCAACACTGAGTACATCTCTTCTGTAGTGTTAGCCCTGATTCCTGCATGTCTTTTTGACCTAGTCCAGCCCTACAAGCCATATATAAAATACTCAGTATATCCCATTTCCATGTTCCTACTATCAGCCCTGCACAGACCACAACAGGCTGACCCTTCTGAGATGAGCAGGCTGATGCAGAAGTGGTCCTGAGCCTTTGTGGCCCTGCAGGAGGGACGCTTCCCTCTGGACTGCTCTGGCCAAGACCTGCTGACCTTGGTGCCAAAGCCTTCTCCTAATGCATCAGCACAGCCCTAGCCCCAGGGTCGCCCCTCCCTCAGCACCTTTCATCAACATCTAGGTACGTTTAAAGATCTCAGAGAACTAAATATTGTCATATTGAAGGAAGAAGATTTCCACATAGTCTCTGCAGCTTCCACAAAGCTTTTAGGTGATACTGGAAGACACAGTGTGAGATAAAAAAAATGTTATTGGAAGCCTGCATGTTAACCATGTTCTGCTGAGAAAAACACAGGTGGTAACTGAGAGCGCAGATACTGCGAACAGATTCTTGCAACTTACCAGTCGTAAAAATATCTCTGGAAAAAATACTCCCAACGACTCTGTTTACAGAATGCTTGGTATTTCCTATATCTGGAAATATTCTCGTTGTAGCTCCATATGTCGCAGCTAGTCTGACAAGCTTTCTTTTGAACTGTTTGCAGGTTGCAGTCTGTCTGGAGGGCTGGGTGCTGATGCCTTCAGGTTTTTAGGCCCTGCATTATGGGCATGATTATCTTGTTCACTTTGCAGGCATAGAAAAATGGAGCTGGGATTTAGCAAAATTTGAAGAAACTTCCTAATTATGCCAAGTAGAGAGCTGCCTGAGTAAAATCTCAGCCAGAACCCCAGGTTTTTTATTACTGGTTCTGTTTTAAGTGTAGCTCTATAATTTTCTGTTTTTCTGCTTTTGTTTATATCATCATAGTCAGCGGGACTGAGAGATTAAAAACTGAAATATATTATCTTCGCACATCCTCAAAACCTGTCGAGAAAGGAGGAGAAATTAAACAAGGACAAAAACTCGCAGTGAAGTGAAGCTGTTTCCTTTGAGCTGCCTTATTAACCAGTCAAGTACTTGACTGCCACTGTCAGCTAGATTTCTTTAGAGAAAGAGTGGCATTTTGAAAAATACAAATTCACCGCCTGCACAAGTTAATGAGGCCCTTCAGCAATGTTCATTGATAGTGTAAATTCATCATAATACAGTGCTACAAACCATAAATGGGATCTGCATACAGGAAATCATCCACTATTAGAAATTTGCCAGACACGAAAAGAAAAAGAAGCCATTGATAAGCAGAAAACTCATCTCAACTGCTCGGTGCTGATGGTTGTGCAGCACATTAGTAATGCCAGATAGTGCCATGAAGAGAACTTATTAAGGTGAATTGAGGTAGCTCGTCAAGTATATTTTGCTCCCCTTTGTTCGTGTTTTATGGACTCTCTCAGCTGCCTCCTTTACATTTTCCAGTTCTGGGTTAGATAAAGTTTGCTGTGTAAGGACTGCCATCATCATAAAGGGACAAATGTCTCCAAATACATCCCTTTTCTATGCACACTCAAATGTGCTTATGGGTTTAATTGATTTTCAGTTGCATTTCCAAGTGATAGCTTTGCAGACACCAAATTATCTTTAGGGCTACAAGGTATACCAGGAATGGACAGTAATAAAAATTGGCAACACCCCAGAAAAATTATATCAAGGTAACTTCCTGGCCTTTGAAATAATTTTTGTTCGATTTTGCTATCCATATCAATGAATAAATGTGTCTGCAGTGCACTAGAGTTAGTACACCTACCTGAATTGAATAGTATCCATTCAAAAATCTTAGGGACAATTAGGCCAATTCTGTAGCATTTGTCTGTTGGCCAGTCTCCATCATCCTGCTTCAGGGAATGAATAGGAAAACAATTTGCATCGTGGTCATCAAATGGACAGCTTCTTGAAGAGGTGTACAAACTTGTTAAAATCTTGAAGACCATAACCCCTGAAGTGCAGGATACTGCCTCATGATATGAACTAGCTCTAGGAAATAAAGCAGTGTAGTATGAAAAGGCTTTGAAACACCTGCATTCATCTCCCATTGTCTTGATTCAAAATATAAAGAGATCTGTTGAAAAACTGCATTGGGTTAGTCCCTGAGAAGGTCTGGAAAAAGAGAATCACAACCTCGACTCCTTACTCTCCTGGCCATCCCACTGTTGAATGAATCTGCTTGTTGTGGAGCCACAGCTGACTGGGGACCAAAAAAGTACAATGAATAGAGGAGCCTGAGAAGATGCAAATTCTGGTATCCCTCTTCCTGCAGTGTCTTTGGTTTCCCACATGAAGACAAGGACAAGGGCATGAATTCTTATTTTCTCTCCCAGGGCTCTGCTTTCATATATCACCTGTAGCCTTCCCAGAGGGGTTGGTTCACCACTAATTTGAATCCATGGAAAACCCAAAACCCAAGTCCCCTTCTCCCAATGTCACCCCTTTCACTCAGCTGACCTGTTTGGGTGATCAGCTGCACAAGGCATTGGGCAGAGTAGCAGATATCTAAGCAAGCATGTCTTCTGTTTGTGAACAGGAATAACGATTTTTCACTGGAAAATAAGTAGAAATAACTGAGCAGAAACTGCAGATGTTGATGCTTTCTGTTCTCTCTGCCTTTCAGGCCTCATTGATAGCTCCTCTGTGCTGTTCCTCTCCCTTTTGCTGGAGGGAAAATCCTATGGGCGTTTTTTGGGAGCTCCTCCAGTGGATTTTTTTTTGCACCTCTCATATCTTCTGTATGTTGCAAACTCTTTCAAAGCTGACAGGCCAGAGAGATGGTCCTTGGTGCTCTGATCTCCTGTGTTCCTCCTCCCCTCTTCTCTGCTCCAGCAACTCCTCTTTTTTTTTCCCCCTTGCCCCATCTGACTCTCCCATCTGATTGGCCCTAGTTGCCCTACTCTTCTGAATCATTTTTTCTCTCAACTCTTGCCAAAGTCCACATGATGGTCTCCAAAAGGATCTCAGAGCTTGGCTTCTGAAACGGTGGGTTTCAAATAAATCTGGAGTGCACATTGCTTAATACACTATGGACTGTAAGAGATGAAATGGAGTTAGATGCTTTTGTTCCTTTTGCCCGCTACTCAAATCCCCAGCTGATAATTATGAAGAATAGATGAAAATATGTTTGGTATATATCATAAGAAGAAATCTTATGGAAACATTAGGCAGCCTATTATTGTAAGGCTCTTGTAAATACTGTTTTGTAAGAAGAACCTATCTAAGATGATGTAAAACTTAATATTCCTATTAACAAGATGTACTCTACTCTTTCCAATTCATATCAGTGAAAATGCATTTTAAATTACAAAGTACTCATATTTTATCTGAGCCAATGTTCTGATTCATATGCCTCCTCTTTAATCCTATTTTCATTCAAAGTTTCACAATTCACATCTTCTTTTTCTTATTTTATGTAATATTTTCTGTGTTTTCAAAATGTAATCAAAGCTTGTTAGCTTCTACCCAATCATGTTTGGTTGAATGGGAATATTAATAATACCAGCTATTGATGTCTTTATGTTAAAATTTGATTTATTGAGCAAGTGGCACATAATCTGTGGGGAAAATACCTAGAGATAACACCTTGAGATGATTAATTGTGTTTACAGTGCATTCCTGTAATAATTGTTTACAAGAAAATTTATGCATGAGTTGCTGCCCCAGTTCAAAAGAATAACTCATCAGATTGTCAAGCTCTCTGCTCTTGAGTATTCTAGCTAATTGCTATCTTTGCTAGTTGAGCATCATAAATCCTTCTTCCACAGAGCTGAGAGCAGAATTTTTGGATCATGCTTTTTCATGCAATGAAAACCTTTTCATCCCTGGGAACATCAGTTTTCTCATGCAAGCAGAAAAAAAATATGTAAGAAGATGATAGCTACAGGAGATTGTGACAAGTCACCAAGTGGCACTGGGTATAACTTCTGAAATGAGCTTCTATAATCACGTGTTAAAATCTGTGTTGGGTAAATTTACCAGTAATGTTATTGATCATGAATAGCATATGGTGATATCGACTTCATCTTCTATATTTAAAAAACATTAAATTTCCAGTTCTGCTGCTCCCTACTTCTGTATTGCTTTCTCCTCCACAAGTGCTGCAGGGTGGAAATGGTAGGATGGGTTGGAGAACAGTTCCTTTGCAGCCATCTGTGCTTATTACTGATCTAATAACAACTGCATAATCTCCCTTTTTGGAATTAAATCCACCCTTATAAATTCACATAGATAAACATACTTTTCTTTTGCACAGATTGCATGCATTTTGGGTTGGTTTTTTTTTTGTTCTGTTTCCAACTTTTGGGTTTAATTATTTCATAACTAACTTTACTGTAGTTACAGGAGTATTATCCAAGCAGTATGTTGCCAGGAAGTAGTTGATAATGTTTAATAATTGCTGATTACATTCCTGTTCCAGTCCATGATCATGATTATACAAATGTTTCTGGTGCTGTTTTTCAGTACAAATCCTTCTTTTGAGGTTTTTTTTCTTCCTTGTTGACAGTGTATTGGTCAGAATACAAGAAAAACCGACCTATTTGCTAGTTTAATTAAAGATGTCAGTAAAATCCTTAAGGTTTGCCTGGGAAGGAGCAGATTTACTTGGTGCTTTTATGCACACTGTGGGATTTAAACATTTTGAGAATTGCTTTGGTGATTTTTCCCAGGAGATAAAGGAATGGATTAAGTGAAGTAGTTTCTGACTATAATTGGTCTGGTTTAAACACTTAAAAATAACTTTAAGAAATAAGAAAACACAAAACAGGTTTTCAAGTAGGGATTTAAGTTTTCTTTTTTCCAGCTATGTGTTTATTTCAGCTTTGGTGTCTCATTGTGAACTATCAAAGTGTGCTGTACGTAAGGTAGTATATATGTACTTTAGCTGCTCTGAACAGCAGTCCAGGCAGAGGACAGATGTCTGAAGGAGAAGAAACAAAAGGACTAAATCTGAAGAAACAGCGGGGGAAGAGAAAAAGGAGATGAGAGGAGGGACTGGAAAAAAAAAGGAGGCTTTCAGCCTTTGGATAGGTTATTTGCTCTTTTCAAACAAAGTGGGCTGTGTGTGCTTTAAACTTTCCCAATGTTTCCAGGCAGCCCAGCAAAGCCGTCTCCATCAAAGGGAAGGCTCCCACCACCTGTTGCTTAGGTGTTTCTGGCACACCACCTCTGTGGCTGGCATGCTGCTGCTGCTCCTCACGGTTGGTAAATTCAATCAGTTATACACACGGGGCATCACAGAAAAGCTGTTCTGTCTATTTTTCTAGTCAAACACATGGGTTCTTCTTTCTACCTCCCTTTGTCTCAGGTAGGTGAGTGGCCAAAAACAAGGCATTGCTGCCAAATGATTCATGTCATAGTCATTTAGAAAGACAGAGGTAGCTTTGGCATAAATTAAAATATTCGGATGACTAAACCAAGCCTAACACTATAAACCCCTAATACCATCAGGTCTTATGATACCAGCTGCACAGGGTGAAGGCAACAGAACATGCTGCTGAGCAATTTGAAAATGTAAATTTAAGAGCTAAACTTAGACTTGTGGTTCAAATAAATGTGGACTACTATTACACATACAATAACTATAGTTCACCAAAAGTTAGCAATAAGGGAATTCTTAAGAGAAGAATAAAAATAGAAGCCAACCTAGACTTTACAAGAAGTAATCTTTGATCAAAATAGATGCAATAACACAACACATGAAGCAGACTCTGTAGGAAATATTAGACTCTAATCTTACAAAATATTCCAACCATGCCTATCAAGAAACATTAATAACAGTGTTATTGACAGAGTATTCATTTAAAGTCTTTCTGTTGGATACAATTAACATTTAGATGAGAGACAGTTATAGGTACTCAGATGATATATACAAAAGAAACAATGACTCATCTCTCCAACAGTAACGGTACCAAACCCCACAGTGGGGAAATTGTATTTGTTCTGGCTTCAAAAAAAAAAATAATCCATGGACCTTACAGAAGAATCAGCTTGTTCCTATCAGAAGGATTGCTGTGTGCGATTTCCTTATTCAAAAATGAAATTTCTCTCTAGTTTGCCAAGTGCTGGGATGAATGCATTGAGGGCAAGAGCAGGTAGTGCAGCAGGAAAGATGGGCAGTTTAGCCCTGAGGTCAGGAAGAGACTGATGTGCTCTTCTAACAAGTTTTTATTCTAGCCATCTTGAAGGTCTTTATATAATTGGATTAATCTGTATATCACCTACATAAATGTCAGCAGATAATGGAACATTTGTGCATCAAGGGTGAGGGCAGTGATGGTGTCTGTATCTCCTACTCCTGTATCTGTACTTTGAAGCTTAAACCAGAACTCCTCTTTTGCTAACGCTGCATCTCCCTAAAGACCAAACTGCTTAGGTCTGAATGGATGATGAATAGGATGCTGGAAGGATGTATTCAACTGAATTTCTTCAGATTCATGATGTCTCCAACCAAACAACAGATAAACCTTGGTCTTGGATTCATCTCACCTGCTTTTAGTTCTTTAAAAGTTACTCTAGGCTTGCTCTGGGTTTGACAGAGAGAAGTGAATTTGGCCAGAAAGCCATTCATACCAGACAGCTTCAGATCCCTTATTTTTAGAAGGCTGAAGTGCTATCTGAACACAATATAACAAAAGCATCAATGGCAGTTGCTTGTCTAATTCTCTTAGAATGTGACAGTGGTGAGCTGGCAGTGGGCTGGCTCAGAAGCCTTTGTATTAGCCAGCTGCTACTTTCTTCTCTGCATCTGTAAATGCCTGGAGGTCTTTTCACCTGGCTGGGGTTTGTACAGTTTTAGGAGATGCCTGATCAGATAGAAAATAGCAAAAAAACCAACCAAACAAACAAAAGACCCACAACAAAACAAAAACCAAATGACTGAGATTCAGAAAATTCTTAAATACTGTCCATACCAGCAGTCGCTGTTTTGGTAACTAAGAACATCATGATTTGGTTCAGAGGAAGTGGTGTAACAGTTAATTGAAAAACTGTCTTATATGCCAAACAAAAATTTTAGATTAAATGATGCCACAATAAGAAGACTTGTAAGTCTTAAAATGGAGTTATTTCCAACCATACTGCTTTAAATCTGATCTATAATAGCCTGGTAGTTTATTTATATTAATTCTGTACTATATATTTTACATTTCGCAGAAATGCCTAGAGCATGCATGTTAAGCAGTTAAGAAAATTAATCTGCTTGAGCAGTGATAACATTTGTAGAATGAAATCCTCACAATTAGAAAGACATTTGAAGAAACCGTGTTAAAAGGTGCTGAAATGTTCTTGAAGAAATGCCACATGTTGCTGCGGGCAGTAATGAAACATTTCCATATAAAGTACTACATAAACACATATAAAATGTAGACATATGTTAGCAGATTATGGAGTGTGAGAGTGATACAGTAGTGATGATTATTTGCAAGTGTTAATGTTACCAAAGCTTAAGGTTATCTCCTGGTCTTGGACCCTATATGTAAATAATTATATGTGAAAATATGTGTCTCTGAAGCTATCAAACTCAATATACATTCAGCACTTCTGAAGTACTGTAGGGTTTATTGATCTGCAGTATAAGATAGTAAATTTCAGTAGATTTATGCTCAGATATCAGAGAACATATGGCTTAAGACATGCAAGTTTGAAATAAAGTTATTCATATTACATACTCTTCCGTATGGTTAAGTATTTGCAACTCAGAGCGCAATCAATATGCAAAAGGTGAAGTCAAATATACATTACCTACATGGAGGTAATTTTCTATGCATAGCACATAACAGTTCTATCAGCAAACCCAGAGGAATTTTGTCTCTGCATTCATCAATCAAATGTTTACCGTGAATATGTCCATCTACTGTGTAAATAGATCTGTTTATCTAAATATCTGTTTGTCTAAGTGAGAATAACCTACATATTTCTATAGCCTCCTGGACCCAAAATAGTATCTCCAAAAAAATGTATATATAGCAATATGAGAAACAGCGGTAATGACTTCAGCTTTGGGAATACGCTCTTAGTGGGCCTTTAAATGGGGTTTTATTCCAAACCTCATATTGCTCATGCTCCAGGATCTAAAAGCACAACTAAGAAATCAAGTAATTTGGTTGAATATTTCTACTATGATTCTTAGTGTTGTTTTCCTAATGAGCATTTTTTCACATTGCCTTTTTTTTTCTTCTCCAAATGTTTGCTTGAATTAGAAAACAACCTCTGTAATCAAAGGTGGCAAATCACTTGAGACTCATTTCTGCATAGCGCTGAGAATTCCCTCTTTGCATATCTTTAAAGATGTTGCTCCAAGAAAAACAGGAATTTGTAACTTTAAAACCTTCATCAGCCATGTAACTTTGAAGTAAATAGATCTTGAAAGAAGTCAATACTTATCAGGCCAGACCTTCTACTTGGTGTGCACTGAAGCTATAGAAATTAAAACAAAACACTTGATGATCTTCCTCTATTTAATAGAGAGTGTTTGTCTGCATCACAGAATTACATCAGCATTTTCCAATCTATAAAGGCTAAAAATAGAAAAATCAGAGAAGGTGACAATTGTCATCATATTGCAGAAAGCCTTATATCCTTTCTGACTGCTCTTATCCATATATATATATTTATTTTTTTTTACTAAGGACTGTGGTTGCACAGTAAATTCCTGAGAAACATGCTGTGTGTTCTACTGATATTGGTTGAAAAAGCCTCCAGTCATCTCCTTTGGTTCTAGATCAGGCACCCTGCTCTTCCAGCAATAGGAAAAATAAGTAGGCTGATGCAGTGTAGATTAATTATAAATTATAAAAGGCATGATTGCATGAGTTTGCATTTCATAGCTTGGTGTTATTTAGTTATCAATCCAATAAGCCTACAATGATTTTTTTACCTGTACTTATATATTGTTTTGAAGGTGGATAGACATTAAAAGCAAAGGGATATTTCTGCTGCAGTGCTATCAAAAAACATGTCCCACAAGCTGTCTGCAGAATCCAGCCTAGGTCCACGATTTGGGAGAGAGGAATTAATGTTAGCAGCATTGTTTGATCTAAATTTGAAAGAGAAAATTGAACCATACTTGGGGCACAAACAGGTTCTCTAAACAGAATAGTCCACGCCTTCTCATTCTTCTTCAAACCCAACTCCTGCATGAGATGATAAACCCCACTAGTGGATTCAATGCCTCAGTGAGCAAGTTATCTCCTGTTGATGCTGCAGGATCTGCTGGGACCGCAGGTCTCCAACACCCACTGCCCTCTGGCCCTCCCAAGCAGCAAGGTCAAGGCCGGATCCCCACTTGCCGGAGACAAAGGGGGAAAGGGTATATCTTTTCATTTCTTTTTCATTTTTCAAACTATTTAATTTCATTTCATTAATGATTTGTCCAGTAATGATGATAGCAGGTTGACAGTATGTTATGCATTAAAATTTTACTAAATATAGTAAAAGAAGCTCTTTTGCTAAGTTACCGCACACAGTGCATCAACAAAATTTGAAAAGGGATGCATTAAGCTTTGCAAAGAAAGAATCAAGCAAGTGTATTTTCCAGGTACACCTATTTTCAGAAACCCATCTATCTCCTTACCAGAAAAGAGTTAACTATCACAATAAGTCTCTCCTTTCTTTATTATCTCTTGATTAGAATTGAGCTAATCAGGTCAGGTAGAATAAAAACTGATCAGAAGTTTCTGCCAAAGATCAGAGGAAACCATTTTTCCTTTTGAAAATTATGTTTCCTTTCTTTTCTTTCTTTTTTTTTTTTGTTTTGTTTTTAATTTCTGTTCCTCCTGTCTATGGGAACAGATGTGTATGAATTCCCCAAAGAATATTTGTTCTTATGGCATTCTGGTTCAGTTTCTTTGTCCATACCAGCCCCAAAGGATAGTAAACAGATATTATTTATAGGAAGATTTTATGATCTGTTTATTTCATATCCTTTTTGTATTTTAAAAAATGTGAAGAAGAATATCTAAGTGATAAAACTGCAGCTAAAGTGTCATTTTAAATCTGGGAATGTGGTAAAGATTGCATTGCTAGGAAGAAAAAAGGTCAGATTGAAAAATATTAAAAATCATCCTCCTAACAGCCTAATAGGACAGATAATAGTGGTAGTTATCATAAAAGCTCTGTTTTAATGCATGTTCCTAATAACAAATATGAACCATATATTATCAGCATGTCTCCTTGTCACGCTCACATGGTGATCTGGACCCTATAGTGGTTTAAAATATTGATTTTGAGCTTACGGATTTGGATTCTTGTGCATGAATGATAGCAGACTGGATTCCTGCTCCATGGTATGCGATATGAATGTTTGCACTTCAAAGGTAGTAGCTATAGATACCGCTTTGGGGCTGGATTATGAGTACCCTGTCAGATGCTTTAAAAGTCTGTGGGATATATTTTTGATAGGATATGTGTGCATTTAAAGGGTGTGCTCCATTTTTGGTAAGAAGTGACCTACAAGGAGTAAGAAAGGGCTTGGAGCTTCCTCAGTGAACACTACTTGCTCTTTGGCAGAACATATCGTTGTACTGAAGCAGTTTATTAATAGTACCTCATCACAATTAGCAATATTGAAATAGCTGAAATTGTGAAAGTTTTGTCGGCTCAAACAGCATGCGTGAGAAAATGTGTTTGTTTTTTAACAGTTACGGAAAAGTCTGCAATGAATATCAATGTTGAAGGAGTATGGAACGCTCCTCGCGATGCCAAAGGGGGTATGAGGAGGCTCCTTGTCATGCTGAAAGGGTTTGAGGATCCATTCAAATCCATCCCAGCCAGCAGCTCCTGTCCCTCCCATCTCCATCATTATTTATCCTCTTGAACTCCTGGATCTTCTCCTACAGATCCTGCCTTTGGTTCAGATATGTCACTTGTGCTGCAGCAAGAGCAAAGGTTCTTACCCCACCTTGTTCAAATTATTATCTGTTACTGTCTCCCTGGCTTCTGTATCCTTCTTCTTTCCAACCCACTTTTGTTCTTAGCTCTGAACTTCCTTGTTCATATTTCCCTCCTCTTACCCATTTTCCTCATATTTTTTTTTTTATTAGTCAGAGCTGCAACAGTTGCTGATTTAGTGCAATTACTTACATTTTACTCCTTGACCAGTTCTGCTGATTGTGAATTATGGTAGCAAAACATGACCTATGCCTGAGAGAGTAATTAGTTCAGTAAATGCCATGTTTAATTTATATATTTTTTTACAAATAGTTCATTGACATTTTCATCCCCAGCACCAGTAGTATGTGGACACACACATCATCGGAGGCTACAGATGACCACTGGGAAGGAAGAGGTGCTGTGAGCAGGGGCATGGGTGCTCAGAGGCTGCCCTGGCACCTCTGAAGGAGTTTTCTGGAGGCCTGTCCAGCTCAGGCATGGCTTTGCAGGAGTTCCCATGTGTTTCCAGGCTGTGCAACACGACTGCACAGTGCAACATGCTCAGCAGAGCTATCAAAAGTGTCTGTGAGGGCCACCTCCATCAGCAAGGCAACCAGGCTAGGCAAATGTAGCCATATGTTAAAGTGCAAGATAGTTAAACCCCACCTCCCCTTCATATTAATTAATTTAAAAAAAAAAAAGAAGTGCAATTGCATCTAAAAATTAGATTGATTTTTTTCTTGTTTTCATAGGACCTGATGACATCCAAAGCTGCAATCAGATAGTTTTAAAGTTTTCCTCATTAGATATTACAGGGTGTTATGAGAACTGCAACAAGAGTACTTACATATCCTCTTACATTCACCAAGTATTAGCACATTCTGTAGAAAAACAAAATATACTGGCAGGCCAAGTCACAAGTTAAAGAAGAAAATCTCAGTGAAGGTTAACTTAAATCAGCCTTCAGATGTGAGTCTCTAAGATCTGATTCTAAAAGCCTCAAACATGGGCCTCATAGCATCCTTTAAGCAGTCAATTTTAAGAACTATCAATATCTGTACAACAAAAGAATTTTTAAAAACCTGAATGAGATTTTTTAAGATCTTACTTTGAAAAAAGTCAGTTTTGGAAGATTGAAAGAGACTTTAACCCTTCAGAGTAGGCATTGGGCTGCAGTTGTAAGAGTGATTCTTAAGTACAAAGAGCAGAGTAAAGTCAGAAAAACTCTTTACGTCCTCTTTTAAACAAGAAAAGTATCTTTGTCATTGTTCTTTGTGGTGACTCACAAAATCTGAATATTCAAGTTAAAAAGGATACATGTGCTAGCTACAATTTAGACCTCGGTGATTAATGGATGGCATGGTTTCCAAAAGAGATTTGTATGTCCTCATTGGTTTTTTATTGTAAAAGCTTATTATCAGATTAAAGAAGCAAAAGGATAAAACTTAAAGGCACTCAGTATTATGAGATCTCATCTGGATAACTTAATAATGAACTTGGGTAGTTCTGGAGGGATTTTCCTGATAGGTGTTGGAAGGATTTCTGGCTCACGGTCCTGTTATTAGGATTTTGGTAAGATACACGTGCCATCCTTGCCACCAAAGGCAGTACCAAGATGACCACTTTGTAGTTAAGGAGTTTATGCTTTTCAACTTATGTAGTTCCTATGGTTTATGAGATTGCTTACAGATTGTGTCATTTGTGAATGATTTAGCTTTGTCGACAACAAACTTGCTTCCAAAAAAAATGGAAAAATCTATGTAAGTACTTTAAATGAGAGAAAAATAATGTCTCCATTAAATGCTGGTGGGATGGTAGAACAGAGTTGGAAAAGTTGCTCCCATTAAACTCAAAGGCTTCAAGGGTGCTCCCAGAGTCTTGTACCTTTTCTATTTTTGCTCCTACAGCTGTGTGAACCATACAGTGATACTGGTAATGATGGCATCAATCGCCTAAGAATCGTGAATGCTCTGTAGTGCAAACAACAAACTCTCTTATAAGTCACCTGGTAGCTTAGAAAAATTAGTTTAGCTGCAGAATTTCCAGGAAGCCCAAAGAAGTTGTAGACCTGGTATCAGCTACCTCAGAAATTGCTGAACTCTTGGAGGAGGAGGACTTAGGGAAAGTCAGTCTTGCAGAACAAGAACATGACCAACAAGCAGGAGGAACTGGCTTGGTCTGCTGCATCAGAGCAGCTTTCAGACCTTGCTCACCTTGCACAGATCTGGTGACACAAAATTATAGCAAAAAAATTTAAATTTTTTGTTTGTTGTTTCTTGATTTTAATATCATAAAACTGAATGTAGCTCACCATATTTAAAAAGTGTTGAGCCACCAGAGTATGCTGTGGTTGCCCACAGGCTAGAAAATAAGCTACTGGGGTTGCTCTCAGCTTTGATGTTCAGCTTTCAACATTCACAGAATAGTATTTTCTGGTTTCTCAGAGGACAGGTTATATTTTCATTCTCATGAATTCTTATTGATTGATGTTTGAGGCATTTCTAGCTCTACAAGTAATATGTGGAAAACAAATTTTTGACAAGATTTGCAGTTACGCTGTTTCTGCTATCAAGGAATAATGGTCTGGTGCTGTGAGCTGTCTGACCTGAGTCTATCTTCTTTTAGTCTGGACACCATTTCATAAGTTTGCAAATATGAGTAGAGATGCTGTATTTGTGCTATTGTTGATTCCCTGCTTGATGTTGGCTAGGTTTAACTGAACAGTGTCAAACTAAGCTGTTCAGAGCAAAATCTGATGCATTCATAAAAAACTTAGCTGCTTCCCCATGTGCTGCTGAAACGTCTTACCCCTTTATTTTTGTGGTTAGGGATATTTTTTTTTGTCTTAACTGCATCTTAGGATGACTTCACACTACCCTGAGCAATGCTTCTCTTGACCTATAGAGTAACACAAAATAGAAATTTAAGAACCTAATAAAAAAAGTCAAAAAAGTAAATTGGGGTAGTTTCATTGGCTTTATATGGCTTTGGAACAGGTCTGACATATTCCTGCAGCAGAATTCTGTAAGGTGTCTTGTCAGACTTTTGGAAAGGTCATTATACTCCATCAAGTAATCTTCAGCAGAACCCCTGTGACAGGGACATAGGTACACTAAAATGAACTGAAATCACCAAAGAGTTTAATAAAGAACAGCCTTCAGAAAATAATAGCTTTTTATTCCTTTTGCAACAGGTCTTGAATTGAACTAGCAGCCCTGGTCTAGGGTTTTATCTGGTGAAATTTCATTGAATTCAGTAAAAGGACAAGCTGGTGTGAGACCTCTATGTACTTCACTCTCTGGGTCAGCTCCTTCTCCAAGTCCTCAGCCTCTGAGACAGCAAGCAATATGATTCTAAGCCCACTTATGCCATTTTATAAACATTATTTTTTCTCTTCCCACTATATTAATTATACAGTGTTAGATCTCTTGAAACATAAATACCCTAACTGCCAAAATTAGAGCATGGGAGTGAGAACACTGTAAGAGTGGTTTTTGGAAAAGAAATAATAGATCTTCATAAATGCTTATTGACCTTCTAGAAACTCTGTTCTGGTACTTTTCAGCATGCTTTGATGTGCAGCAAACACTTTGCTATTTGATCACCTCCTGGTAGGGTTTCCATCCTCAGCACTCGGTGGAGCAGGAGACCTGATACACAGGGCTGTGTACTCCAGTACATCACTTTAAACCAAGCCTTTGCCATCTGTTTCAACCTCTAATTACAAATGCAAAATAACACAATTCACAATTGCATCATAAAAAAGTAAAATATAAGTGATTTAAATGCATGTGTGTGTTCCTTATGCAAGGCAACATTCATCTGTTATGTTTTACCATCTTTTAGGAACAACTCTGGGGTGAAATCCCTCGTTGTGGAGGGAAGAAAAATTATTTCATTGTAAGTAGGCATTTTCTAAGGTATGTTTCCAGGTTATTACTGTACTTTATGTATTTCTGTCTTTACAAATTCTTCTCTTCTGCCAAAATAGCAGTATTTATGTTATTGTGGGATGGATGGTTTGTCCAGAGCAGTTTGCTGTCCTTGAATCCATGGGCTGGGAACTCCTCCAGCTGACCATGCTCTCTCCTGGCTTTTCACAACATCAGCCACATGTTCCTGTTATTCCCCGTGCCCCCTTATAGATCTGTATTTATTTGTATCAGTATGTTTATATAGGCTTTTTTAACCTGTAGATGGAAATATCTATTAGTTCCTGCTAGTTCATCTCCTTCCCAGGACAAAGGAAGTAGTCGTTTTAGAGGTAACTATCTCATGGAGCTGATGTCAGGTTTGCCATCCTGCCATGCTGCAAAGCTGAGATGCACTCAGCTAAAACTCTGCTTTCGAGGAAATTACATTAATTGTGGGTTCTGTTTTTTTAAGGTATTTGTAAAATTCCATTATCACTGTAACATGTCTGCTTGACTTTTAGTTTCTATCAGAATTCACTGTTTCTGATCGCCAACCACATCCCTTGGTTTTGACTAAGTATTTTGTGATTTTTCAAAACCTTTTTTGGCACTAAGATGCCCCATACCAAAGTTTGTATGCTCTCTAGACCTCCTACTTTTCTCCATCCATGCCTCTGCCTTGGATAGAGATGACACCTCCCTCTTGGGCGAATAGCAAACTGAAAAAGAAGCTTCCCGGGGAGAAACAAGGGACTCACAGGAAGCAGCTATTGGGGAGCATCAGAGGGGCTTTCTGAGCTCGGGTATGCTGGTGAGCAATGAGTTTTTTAAATGTAGCACATACTGTGAACTTCTGAACCCTGCAACCTTTGGAGCCTTTCTGGATAGTAAAATCCAAGCCATGCGATATATCAAGCCTTTCCACGTCGTCTGTATAGCATACATACTTGCAGCTACTGTATAGCATACATACTATGCACAGCCCTCTGTCCTGGGCTTTGTCCTCCCCTTCCCCTCATCTCCTCATCAGCATACTTAAAATAAGGGTCCGATATATTAAGGGATTGAACTTCACGGATTTAAAATGAGAGCTGAAGAATTTGTTTTCACTTTAATGTGAAAGGAACAATTAGCAAGGGCACACAGCCCTTCCCATCAATAGGAGACTTTTCAATTACTTTGAAAGGCTTTGGATCAGGATCTAAAAGAGCAAAGACTTACTCCTAACAAAGATGTTTGAATAGAGATGGAAAGCTGTTAGGCAGACTCTTCTGGCACGCTAGATGCTAAAACAAAATGATCAGCTCACTTAGTGCATTCACTTAAACTATGATTTTATAACTAAGGAATCCTGGAGGATAACTAATGCTTGTTATAATTCTTGCTGATTTTTTCTAATCCATGTTAAAAGGTTACAAATGCGATTTGTTTATTCAGTCTCATGACAAACACCTGGGAGAGTCCTTGTTTCAGCTGCAATCAGATGGCGAGGAAGAGGAGGGGGACTCAGGGAGTTATGCTGAAGACGGCTGGGGTGAGTGTGGAGCCGCTGGGATATACTGGTCCTAACCTTGGGATTGGGAAGGGTGGTCAGGCTGTGGGTGCTTGATGTTATCTGATGATATGCTGACAGGGATGTTCCTGCCATTGACGTCCTTCTTCTTGGAATTTTGTTTGGCAACTCAGCACGATTTAAAATCCTTATAATAGTGTCAGATTATAAACATACTTTTTATGGTATAGGATTGCAACCGTGGCTTGAATTCTAGTGAGGCTGTGAGATACCAAGAAGGGAAAAAGGAATTACTTTTTGGGAATGTTTTACAGTTTCTCATCTTGCCTGCTCTAATAATTGCCAGCATTTGGCATCCTGGCTATTCAGAACTATTTTGGAGTTGCCTCTTTCAGTTTTCCTTTTCTTCTAATTAACTGGAGTTTTATTTTTCTTAGCAAGCCATTCTGTACTGCTCTGTGGATTTCTTAAAAAGCTTTGTAATTGAAATTTATTTTTTTTCTGTATGTAATTTGATTTTGAAGGTGTCAGTGAACATTTCTGTTAAGAAAAAAAACAAGTCCACCCGTATTATGAATTAATTTTATTTGAAGAAAATACAGTTCAGATGCGCCAAGGTTAAGTTATTTGGCAATAAGAGATTTTGGGTCCATTCCCTCTGGAATGATATAGTCCTGATGAAGCAATTGTTAAAAGGAATTGATTTTAAAATAACATGACCTGTGCTTAAAAGAAACTAGCCTCAGATAGTCTAGTAAGTTGCTTTTTCCCAGGCTTGCTTATTGTTTTATTTGAAAGCTCTTTCAGAATAGACCCATTAGCTGGTCATATTCACTAATTGTGAACTTGTCTTTTCTTTGGCTTATAAAGGCTTTGGATTCAGGTCAGAAAGAAAAGGGATGTAATAGGCAATTTTAAATTGCCATTTTTTCTCGTTTTAATATCAGTTTTGTTTGGCTTGTTTGCATTATGTAGACAAAGCTGTGATATCAGAGTCTAAAACCGTGATGGTGTCCACATACCGCTTGGGGCTTCTGAGACACCAGTATCCAGCCCAGAAGCATCTCTGGTGGGCTAAGAGTGAGACCTTGAAGTTTGTTCTTCGTCATTTCATTCTTTTTGTTATTCTGGTTTGTCTGAGATGGTGTGATTTCCTGTGTGCTGGTCATGCCACCTTATTTGGTGCCATAGGCAAATGTCATCAGTGTTTTCTTAATTTTCACACCATGTTAATGCAAATACCAAACGAGTTGGTTTTAGTGAGTCCTCTTACAGATGGGTATTTTTTTTGATAAATTTTTTTCTTTTCTTTTGACCTAAACAGAACTTTAAAAACAATAATTATTTCTCTAAAGAAACATGCCTGGAACCTGTCAGAAGCTTTATTGCTATTGCTCTTTCTGGAGTATAGATTTTCTTGGGAAAAATAAAAAAAAACATAATTGACAGTGTCTTTCTGTCATGTACAAACATTAGTCTTGAATTTCCTAAAGTATTGTGTGTTATAAATTAAGCTGTAATTTGAACCCTGCTTGCTTCTGTATCTCTGTACACATTCATAGTAGTGTAGTTGGGCATTTCAAATGTCATTTTAATACATAATGAAGATTAAAGAGTGGTACTTTACCAGGCAAGTTTCTATCCAAATATGCTGCACAATGTTGGCTTGGGTAAACCAGCTGGACAGGGGGGATAATGTCTTGATATGGAAATAACAGATGATTGTACCATAAACTGAGGCAGATTTTAAACCAAGCTTTAGTGTAGTTTCATGTTTTTTCTGAAGCCAGACGAGCAAAACCATAGGCAGGTGAGTAGAAGTTGTTACCTTTACAAAAGTTTATAAAACATTTTTTACTAGCTAGGTGGCCTGGTGTTAATTAGTATTGCTAAGACACTTTAGTCATTTCACTTTAAAATTATCACATATGTCCTCTAATGCAGTAGACTTGTGGCTTGCCCTCACCCTGGAGAGAAGCCATTTTTATGGTGAACTTTTAAGGTTTCTTGTATATATGAAGGAGATTTAATGGTTGGAGTATTTTCTTGGAATTTACAATAAGTGTATTGAGATGGACTCCCTGATATGACTTTGTGGGACAGATATATATTCATTTAGAAGAAAGTGCATTGCAGTGAAAGCTTTAAGATGATACATAAGATATCAGTACTTAATCCCTAAAAAAGGGACTATATATACTATCTCTACTCACAGCAATTCACAGCTGTGTTGTGTGTCAGATTCAGTGGTTTTGTCATTCTGGGGCATTTGCAGCCATGATGTGGTCCCTCCATGTATGGGGATGGGCTCTGCTTTGAGCCAGAGCCTGCTCCTCTGGCCAATGAAAGCAACACAGTAATAGTTACTCAAGACAGATTGCTCACTTGATGAAAGGTTAAACAGTTAACTTTGTGTAATCTGATAAAACAAATTTTATATTAGCTTCAGACTCCAGACAATTTATTTTTTTTATAATTTTGAGAAATGCAGTGAATTTTTTTTTTTTTTAGAAATTCATATATTTTTGTACCAATCATTATGTTAAATATTTTCAAGCAATAATTTTTTTTTTTCCTTTTCTAAAAGTGCCAGTTATTGGAGAATATTGCTGTCTACCACAATGTGAAAATAGGTTTCATTCAATTAATGAACTGGAAACAGGAAGACATTACATAGTAAATGAGGTTTACATATGATAATGTTGGATTTGTCATGTAAAAGATTGCTTCCTTTCAGCTCCCTGAAAGGACTAAATTTTGCCTTTGTACAGATGGTACAATGCTAATAAAAAGAGAAGGGTCTATGGAAAGTATAACAATAAACTAAATCTATAATTCTAATGAGCATAAAAAAAAGACGATATTTTAATACACACGTAGGTCAGAGTTAGGTAGTAGCATCAAAAGCTAAAGGCTCAATTGCAGCTTTGCAACAGGCTCCATATGTAGAGCAGCATCTCTCTCCTATGCCTTGGATGATGTACATCCCCATGCACATCAGCTAGGATGGATGTGGAGGAGGAATTGAGGCTTCAATTATACCTTGCCATTTTGCCCCCATTTCAGTGAGAATAAATCCACTGACCAGAAGCCAGTTGGACCCTACCCAATGTGCTACCTGAAAACTGTTTTCCTTTGCTGGTTGCACCAGGTTGTGAAAGATTGCTGCCTGGTCCAAGGCAAGAAGAGGTGGAACAGTGTGGGTTTTATTATTATGACTCTCTTCAGTAAAATATTAGTTGTATGGTTTTTAGTCAGACCGATGAAACCAAGGCACCAAACAATAAATGTTCTCTAGTGTCACAACCTGTTATGATACAACTGTAAGACTTGTAAATTATATTTTTTTTCCTAGAAGTTGATGTCATTAAAAATTATATTACAGAATCTTGGTACTTTTTAATATGGAAGCAGAAGAAATACTTAAAATGTGATTTGAGGTTGAAAAACTCAGTGAGTAAAAGAGAGATAAAATCTGAAAGGAAAATCTTAAAAGATCTCATGAGTTTCAGATAAATCTCATTGTCCTAAATGCTCCAGTCCACCCTTTCTAAATGTATGTTGACAATATTTCTGAGGTTTTTTTAATGTGTGTTTTAACCAGCATGGGAGCTACATAAGTTTAGTTTAATGTTCATCTCTTGCTCCATAGGGACTATGGTCTTTTTTGGTCATTATCATTAGTAATTCTCTTTCGGTAGATCCCGTCTCTGAAGCTACTGCTGCTCCCACTGACCTGGAGCAAGCAAAGCTACAGTAGTTCCCATCACTGGGGCTGTCCTGATCCTTCCTTTCTTTCTGTAGAGGGAAGGAAGTTTGTGCAAGTCAACTCCTGTATATTTTTATGCCATGGAAATTGTCTCAAACTCAAAACAAATGTGCTAAACTTTTTTGCCAAAAAAAAAAGTCGCTTTCTGACTTTTCTTCTGAAGGATGTTGAAGGCAGATAATCAGCATTCTTGGAACAGTAGCCTTTCACCAACTGGAAGACTGTTAATTATATGTTTCCCTAATTTTCATTTTAATAAACTAAAGAGCATTGTCTTATACCCATGAGTCATACTTCTTTTGCCCTGACTATTCATGCTGTTCTCAGTTGGACTTTGTTTCATTCTTTCCAGTTTCTTTGCACCTTTTTAAAAAATATGGACTCAGAATGGGCCAGTGTGCTAACTGAGGGTAGGATAATAAGCACAGTAGTCTCATGTAAAATGCTCTTGTTAACAACTCCCTGATATTCTCTTTTCTGGAGCAGTTTCATTCCTTTGTTTGAAACTGAGCTCATAGGCCCCTGTAACTTTGAAACTCTTATCTGTGTTACAGCTCCTGTACTGGAAATTTCCCATTTGCATTTGATTTCTCCTCTGTAAGCGTAATGCTTTGCATTTGGCTTTATTGAATTTCATCTTAATTTCAGACCATCACTCCAAACTGTTAATATCTTCCTGGATTTTGATCCAGACCTCCCAAGGGTTCCCACCATCCCAGCTCCTCAACATTGCAAATTTTATAAATGTAATCTCTTTTCCCTTTAACTGAGTCATTATGAAAATATTGAACACAGCTGGGGCAAGGACGGATCCCTGAGGAATCTCACCTGAAATTTCCTCCTGGTTTGACAGTGAACTGTTGATAACTACTCTTTGAGAGCAGTTTTTCAGCCAATTGTTCCCTCCACCTTATGGTAATTTTATCTAGTCCTAGACCATATTTTCTTAGTTTTATTACAAGAACGTCATGTGAAACAGTATCAAAAAGCTTACTAATAACAAGATGTATTACATTGACTGTGTCTCCCTTATCCACAAGGCCAGTTATCCTGTCAAAGAGGGAAATTAAATTGGAGAGCTCTATGCATGAGACTTTTTTTTTAATCGAGCCATTTGAGTTATGATCCTTGCAATACTAAATAATTTTTTTTTAAATAATAAACATGCTGTTTTTTTCTGTGCTACCACTGTAAGACAGTTTGCTTGTTTGTTATTGGTGGTGTTTTGGTGTTTTGCTTTTTTGTTCTTTTTTAAATTATCTGGTGATGTGAGATTAAGAATAATGGTTTGAAAGCCAAAAGCCATTATCTGACTGTTACCAAAGAAAAAAATTAGGGTGGGAGCAACAAGCCTTCCTCCATAATAGCGTTTTCTCCATTTCAAACTGATCAGTAGGAAGTGGATTTAGAAGTGCTTTAAATTATTTCACATAATTTACTGGTAATCTAACCAGCATGTACTGCGTGTACCCTAAGTGCTGATTTTTTTAAAAGCATAAGAGGAAGAGCAAAAGAACTTTTTATTCTAAGTCATTCTGTAATTTACACATTTTTGTATCAACCCACTTACTAGTGCCATACATAAGTGTTTCCTCTGAACAGATTTAATTTTTAATTTTCCTGAATCAGTGTTAACCAGGAAAAAGGTAATTGTTGTCAAGAGTATTCAAACTGTCAGAATATCATTCAATCTAAAAGCTGTTAGAATCTGTGCAAAAGTAATTACTGAAACTCTATTCAACTGTAATAATAACCTGCCACTGATGACAGCAATTACTGGGGAAAGTGTAATAGAAATCAAAGGCGCATTTTTCTCTGACAAGTACATTTCTAACTAAGGTTTACATTGGTTGAATAGTGTTGACAATGATGATGTGCTGTATCACTCTTAATCACGGTTGGCATGATGTTACAGTTCGAACTGCTCACTATTAGAGGAGGACTAATTGCGTGTTTCATTTGACACTGTCCATGCTTTCTGTACATAGGAATATATATTATAGATGAGCAGAGTTTAAGTGTTGTGCCTCATTGCCTGACTCGCATCCTTTTTAAGTGTAGGTTATAAGTACTTTCGTGTTTAACATAAAGGCTCCAATTAGAACCAGGATGAACATGTTAGGTCAAATTCTACTGTGTACAAAACACAGAGGGATGGGAAGGAGTGTGGTGGCAAAAGTCAACCCACCCTCTGCTTCTTGGCTAATGAAGGTCATACAGAGTCTTGATCCCAGATTTACCTCTCTAGGAAGTATAACTGTCTGATCAAACAGGCTTGAGAAGATGGTTCTTTGGTGCTTCAAGTTAGTAATAAGTCACTGAAGCAACTAGTCTGCCATTATTATTGTTGTTGTTATTAGTGTTGGATTTAAGTCTCAGTGCTTTCCTTCACACACAGTGCCAGTAAGAATAACTATCCTGGCTTTGGTAGGCTTGTGTTAGGAGAAGATTTAGTTACATGTATTATTTGGAGAGGGAGGAAGAAGTGACATCCTTCTTGGTAGTATTTATTCCCTGTTAATGAATTTTGCCCACTTTTTCACCAATACATGAGAAGTTTTCTCCAGAAGTTTCCCTTACTGTGAGATCTCCTCACAAACAGTTCAATTTCAGAGTAATTCATCCACATATCTCTGTTTCAGCATCCCTCATATATGCCTCCCAACACAACCACTCTTCTTGTGAACAAATTCTGCAGAACTGTCCTTTGGGAGCAATACTGGGGCAGGTGTCCAGAGTGCTATGTGTATTGGTCCTGCCCAGTAATTCTCAAAATAATTTCCCAAACTTGTTAAAGCATCATAGAGGGAGCTAATTTTAGCAGGGTTTTTTTTTTTTTTGTTGCTGCCTTTTGGTCTATCAGAGTAACTTCAAGGACTGAACATGTGCAGGAGATGATGTGCAGGTCTGGAGAAAAGATAATGAGAGCAGTTTCAGAACACATCAGTGATCAGGTTTTCATGCAAGAAATTAGGTCCATTGATTTTTATAGAGTGGAAGAAATGAAGATAACTGGATGACATTGTGCAGTTAATCGCATTTCTCTTGTGAGGGCTGTTTTGTCCTTCATATATTTCCACAGACCATAAGCCCACATTCACTACAAAGGCTGAAACTCATTATTTCATGGCAGAGCCAACTATTTCCACAATGAGACTCAGTAGGAAAATGCGGTGTGGAATTCAGGTGGAGAGTAGGGAGGCACAGAAGTAAACAGTCTTTCTGAAGCCTCCAAACAGGCTCTATCCATTGAAGTTAACCCAAACTGTGTGCAGGATTCTTTCACTTTTCCATGGGGCTTTCTGAAATAGCTTTTGGGTGGTGCCACATCATTGACCATCCCTGGGATCCTGTTTCCCTAAGACATTTCTGAGCTTTTACAAACTAATTACACTTGAATGTGTGAGTAGTGCAAGTAGACTCCTAGACTCATAGAATACCAAATTGCAAGGGATCTTAAGGATCACCTGGTCCAACCTTTCTTGGAAAAAGCATGGTCTAGACAACATGGCCAAGCCCCCTGTCCATCTGAATCTTAAAAGTGCCCTGGGGAGATTATTCCAATGGTTGACTGTTCTCATTGTGAAAACTGTTCCACTTGTGTCCATTTGGAGTCTCCCCAGGAGTAACTTGTACCCATTCACAGAATCATATGGGGTTGGAAGGGACCTCTGGAGATCATCTACTCCAACACCCCATTTTACCCA
>JAOXNG010000052.1:14579757-14593366 GCA_028566535.1 Scolopax minor | reverse complement strand
CAAGTAACCTACAGAATACCTACTTTGACCTTACTTGCATGTGTGCTATTATAAAATCAGGAGACACCTGAGAGGTGCTTGCCAGACAAAATATTTGGAATAAAATGTTAATAAGCTAATAAAAGCACAGGTGAAAGCTCTGTAAACATGAGCAGTAAAGCTTTGTGCTCTGCTCTGTCAGAGCGCACATGGATAAAGTCCTTAAGCTGTTCCTAAGACCAGAGCCCACTATATTAAAACTCCTTTCAGCAAACACTCTGTCTAGCTATGAAATATTGACTACAGCAAAAACTATTGCTCAGGATTAACAGCAGTCATCCATTAAGCAGAGGGCAAAGCTTGACGTTTCCTTTGAGAGCTGCAGCAAATGGTGCTCCCTGGCATTATTTCAAAAGTCATCCTCAGTAAATGAATTAAAAGTTGATTCTTCCTGAGCTGGGAGGAGAGATCACACACGCCTAATTCCAGAGCAAAAGAAGGTCTTTTAATACCCAATTCCGGAAGAAAAAAGGCCATTTAATATTCCTTTAAAATGAGGTATTATACTAGGTACCTAAGTAGTATCACATCCATTACTGCAGTCTACCCTGGAAGTAGTATCTGAAATCACCACATCGTAGTATTCCAGCACTTGCTGTAGTATTATTATTAGCGTTACCATATGCAAACAAACTGTATTTCATACAATGGGATGAAAAGAAGCCAAAAAAGATCTGAAAGCTTCAAGTCCAACCAGGGGCTAATATAGTTTAGTTGTTTCAAATCCAAAGCTGCACAACTCATGAAAAATCTGAGATGAGAACTGTAACATACTTAAGCTGCTTCATGAATTTGCTTAATTAATTTTTAAGCAAAAACCAAAAAAACCCAACACAACCATCTCCAACTCAAAGACATCTAAAGCAGACCCCATTTTCCCTGAGGGAAGAGACAGGCAGTTTTCCTTTTACAAAGCAGTACTGCATCTTTCTACAGAATTTATTAAAACCTTTTAACAAACATACTCGGGACTAACCAATGAATCTTCACATTTCCTCACACCCCAGGAATTTAAACAACTTGTTTTCAAACTGAAACTTCTGTGTTTCCTTCATGCAGTTGGATATTCATCAGGTTCTAAGGCAACCCTACCAGACTGACTGTAAATTAGCCTATGCTCAGTTTGAGTGACTTGCTGGTTTTGCTGCTTTAATTTTTCCTATAACTCTTGAATAGAAGACCAAGTGGATTTTTAACATCTCTAATTTGTACTTACCAATTAAGAACCCATAAGACCTGTTCATGTGGTTGCAATGCTGTTTGGAAAAAAAACACGAGTACAACCTTCTTCTGTATTTTTTCTGTAAATGGTGTCATTTTACATTGATATAGTTTCTGGTTTTGTTGAAGCAGCTCCTGCGGTTTTTTTGTTGGTTCTTTGCATTAGACTGACTGTTATGAATTTGACAACAGTTATCAAATCTCCCCTGCAGCGGACTGACTGTCAAGGATATGATGGTCAAATGTTTCACATATTGCAATCAAACCATTTGTGTTTGGTTTGAAGAATTCCAAAAGAAAGCTGTCAGCTAAGAAATGAAGTCGAAGTAGCCTGAAGCTTTTGGAGCATGTTGATCCAATTATGATGATCCACTCATATCCTTCAGCTTTTTTTCAAAATCAATTTTCATTTTAGCTCAGGGGACGGTTTTTTTTTGGGTAATGCAGAGAAACATCTGTAAGGGTATTTCAGATGTGTTGTTTCAGGAAATTTCTTTTTTGTGCAAGAGAGCATTGAACGCTACATGTATTTTGCAAGTGTCTTTTGTCTCTGGTACACATAAACATATATTTATATGTTTTCTGTCTCTACATATATGTATATACATGCAAGCAATATATACTAATCTGAATATGAATTTTAAATTGGTTTACATTTGTTCAATCCGGTTGCTTCAACCTGAGGGGGAAAAAAATGCTGTGAAACCTCAAGAGGTGAAACGGCCAGCATCTAGGGATGGATGTAAAGAAACCGAAACCATGAGTGGTTTTGACCAGATTCTCATCTGGCGTTTAACAGCAAAGCTGTTTGTCGTCAGCAGGGCTCTGTCCTGGAGAGACACCGCTGCGTGTGACACGTTGACATAACAAGTCAGTGGTCATCTATCTCATTTCATCCCTTTAGCTGAAAGATAACATTTGAAACTGCTTTATATTTGTTATTCTGCTGCCAGGGTGTTGTTGCTGGAGTGTCTTGATTTCTGTGTACTTGGTACAGACTGAGAGTGATGTGATGGTGTGACTGATGTGATGATGAGTACCAAAGCCATGCTCACCCACATCACCAGCCTGCCATGTGATCAATCCATGGGTATACAACAATTATAAGTTCGTTCAAAGTTCAACAGAGCTGATCCAAGATTGCTGTGTAATTCTCATCATGTTGTTTTCACACTAGATATATGGCGAGTATTTAATAAATGTAATTAAATTAGATATTCCAAGCCTTTGGCCATGGTAATAAAAACTAGGGGCACTATCATTTGGATGATGGACATTGTCTTTGGGGTGACAGACTCTCCAGTGCCCAACAGAGAAACATGAAATCCCTGCTGCTGGGAGGAGAGTGAGATGCAAAGCAGCAGCTCTATCCCTTTGGTCAGCCTTTCTGTTAGATCCAGTTCTGCTGATGGTTCCCTACAGCCATATCTAACCATCATCACCCACACCTGATTCTTTTCTTGGGGAGGATCTTTATAGATTCTTCAAACTGGCAATTATTTCATAAACAATCTATAGACCCAGCAAGCTGCGAGGCCTGTGACCTTTCAGAGATCCATAAATGCTGTTCAGAAACCACCTGTATAAAATCTTGATCATTTTACCCAACAGTAAGAAATATATAAGTCTTCCAAATCTCCAGGAAGTTAAATTTGACCTTTTCTTTGTGATTCATCTTTGAGCTTCATTTAATCATTATTCTGCTATGAGAATGCGCTACTGTAAGATAAGGAGAGGGAGCCTGAATATAATAGCAAGAAATATTTTCAAGTTTAGCATTCATGTTCCTAGAGAGAAAACATATCTTAGTTTTACTAAAGACCTGATAAAACCAGAGGTTGTTTAATGGGCACAGATTCCCAGCGACTATGAACATGCTATGGTCAGCAAAATCTGTAAAAGAATTCGCGATACAACTGCTCCAGGGGAAAATAGCAGACATTGCAGTTCTTATGTGGTGCCTGATTCCTTGACCATCTCACTGCAGGTGGCAGAAAGTTTTTTTTATACTGTTTATCAGCAGTGCCATGGGGCATCCTTCTCATTCACTCAGCACAGTGAGCTCAGGAGCTGTTATAGGGGCTCTTTGGCTCATGATTTAATGAAGACCACAGAAAGCTATTCAGTATTGTTAGGTTTATTAAGGATTTTAAGATCTTAAATTAGATGTTTATAGAGAAGTTAATCTTCTTGATTTTTATGCCAATATACTTAGAGCTGAAGGGCAAATTTAACCACTCTTTCAGCAGTATATTTGATTAAATCAAGATATTAATATCAATTGGATAGTTTATATTTTCTGTGGTATAATGTGAGCCAGGGCATAGCTGATGGAACTTAAATATCTTTGCACCTTGCAATAGTGGTTTTAAGAATGATTTTGACAAATGCTGGCTTTCAGCAAAATCCAGATTTATTTTTATTCTGTTCTGAAGTCCTGACATTTCTTGAGGAAATGAAGAGTTTATTTGATAAACTCCAAATACCCAGGAATGGGCTCTAAATGCTGACTTTAACAGAAAGATGCTGATTTTCACCAGTTGAAACTTTCGGTCCTTTCTCTCCTTCTTCAAACAGAAAATTTGAAGTAAGGCGGTACCAAATTCCCTTATGATTTTACTAGGAACTGGATCAGCCCCATAAAAGCAGTTATCTGGAAAGAAATAGACCAATAGATACTGAATACTTTGCCAAGTATTTTTATTAACTGATGATGGAGAAATATGCTAAGACCGGAGATCACCTTTCAAACCTTTTGGCCTAAATGTACTTTATCTTGGACTTAGTGTATATCCATCAAACTTTGAAGTTAAAAAAGTGAATCAGTTTTTTGAGTCCTTTTACTGTACAGTAGCACTGCTGTTCAAAAGAATTATTCAAAAAATCATTTAAGGTTTTATTTAACTGTAAATATTTATTTTTCTTCAAAGGAAGGAAGTCCCAGAGGTGCGTTAGGCATCCAGCTGGCAGGTTTTCAACAATATATACACCAACTATACACCCTTTTCCAAGCTGTATAGTCAGCAAGAGCCAGTAGTTGTTGAAGACAGGGTCCCCTGTAAAGGCCAGGAGTAAGGGCAAGTTTCTCAGGTAAACATGATGGGCCATATTCTGCTCTATGTCCAGATTTTCTTTTCCCCCAAACCAAAGAGGCAAAGAAAAATATTTGTTTCTAGTCAAAGCAAACCATTTTGTAGGCTCCTGGATATTTAATTATAAAATCATTCCATAATGTAGGCAAATTTTCAAAATATTTTATTTTTACCATATGATAGAATGAAAGCTAGAGTTTGATGCTCCTCCAGGAGACACTAAACCTCAGTGTTTGCAAATGTGATAAGAACATTGCACAGATGTTTCAGACAAGTATGGACTTGCATAAGAACATAAAAAACCTGTCCAGTCTCTCTAGATACTAAATTGTACAAGGAGTAAAGAATGCAAAATTAATACAGCTCATGATACTGAAATAAGGAAAATGCCGAAGTCTCCAACTGCTGCTATGAAGTGTCCCAATAATACAGGATTTAGACTAAAATCTACATCAGCAGTTAGTGGCTCACTTACAAAACGATGTATTTAATTATTTTTAGTATTACTGCACACGAATGCTCTACCTATAGCCTGGAACAGATCTGTATTAGTGCTCCATAAAAGCAAACTTCAATATGGGATGAAATACAGGGATGCAATTAGAATTTTCCTAAACAAGGAGAATGTTAATTGCCTGCACATTGTAAATCTGATCTGTGACAATTTTTTTCTGTAGCAATTCCAAGAAAGGAAAACTTTACATTGATTTGAAGAAGACTCCAGTTGCTCTTCCCAGAGCTGTAGGGTCATTTGATTGAATGTGCAAAATTGCATTTTTTAAACCATTGGCCTCTCAACATTAAACAGGGTGAAGTGGAAAAATTCAGAGCTTGACAGTTCCTAAGCAGCCTGCTCTGACTGGACTTGCTGGAAGCAGAAGACTGGCCTGAGTGGCTTCTGGAGGTCCATATGGGTCCTACCAAGACACAAAATGCTAATGGTTTTCTGTATGAACAGAGAAGGCCACGTATTAGCAGTATCATGCAGAATAAAAAATTGGAGACTTAAACATAGCCTGGAGGCTTACGTACAGGAAGATCTGCAAATGAATATAAAGTTAGTATTACATAAATACAAGCTAAAGGATCAAAAGGCAGAGCGTGTGGTGGTGTTTTCTACAATGGTTTGGTACTTGTATGTCTGATCAGGCTTGGGAAGAAAGATGAATAATTCCATTTAAATGGTATTGAACAAGAATAGATGGCTCAAGATCTACAGGAGAACTAGAAAGACAAGGAAAAAAGAAAAACCAGCAATAGGACAACGCAGAAGGGTTCAGGAAACCACCCTGATCCACACTGATTGCAACTCAGACCCAAGATATGTGCTGTGTACAACAGCTTGGGGTATCTGAGCAAACGTTTTGGGGCTACTGTGATGTTGTTATCTTCTTAAAGGGAGGAGGAAGATCCCTAGTGCAGTCTGTATTCCTTGACCCTTCGTGCTTTCTGCTTTGAGCATAAACCACTTATCAAATTCATGCATAAATATTGTACAACTTTTAGAGTTGTGTTTAGCTGCTTAAATTTCAAACCTGAGTAAATGGAACAATTTTATTTATTTATTTTTCACTCTATGCTGCTGCTCAGGGGCAAATGCATAAAGATGATGCATTTCAAAACTGAAGCTTTTGACTCAAAGTTTAGCAGAGTCATTAGTCATGTCACACATGCCAAGTCTGGTAGAATTTGGCATAGCTGTTTAAACTTTAACAAGGGCTAAATTAAATGAACCTTTACCTGAGATATACTGCTGAGGACAGAATGCCTACGGTTACAATACAGATGCTAATTTATCAGGAACCGTTGAGTACTCAGCTTCGTATTAAAATACCAGTGTCAGCCAGGATCAATCCCTACAAATCTGCCAAGAAAGATACAGTTTGGATCAAACAATAACATTTTTACTCAGGCTGCACAGATACAGTTTGGCTCTGATGTGTTTTCCTGGGTGAATTACAAAAGCAGGATTTAGAGATTCTTCCACCTCAGGAATTAAATGCTCGGAACTATTGGCTGTCAACTTGAAAAATGTTAGATCTGCATCTCTCCACAATTGTCTTAAGATTCTTGGAATTGAGCCCAGCTATTAGCAGGGGGTAAATAAGACAAAAATTGACAACAACGTGCATTATAGGGTGAGGTATTGAAGGAAAAGTTTTAGATGTGAATGGTTAATGGATTTCTTAGAACTGCAGTGTTTGATTTGAAGCTTACCGTGTTTTTGAAGCAGGTTCACCTGAATTGCTCTTTAAAAATTAAAAAAAAAAAAAATTGCATTTATTCCTTTTGAAGTACTGCAAAAATGTGAGGTAGTGTTTATGAAAAATATGTTTTAAATGGACAGCTTTATAAATTTGAGGTCAGCTGGATTCAGTTTGACTGTTGGTGTAGGTCACCACAGTAAGAGGGGAATTGCTCAGTGAAATAAGGGTTAAGTGTCTATTATTTCCAAGTGTATTCACATTATTTCGAAATTCCTGCTTTTGTGTGTGCCCATATACTGTGCCCATATGGGTAGAGGATTGTACTCTCAGACTGGGAGGGATCCTGCCTTTTCAGATAAATGGTTTTTTGCTTTATTATTTCTGCTGACATGTGTTTGAACAGTAAGAATCCTCCTCTTCTGTGTCATGAGCTGGGCTTTCTATGCGACATTATCTTTACTAGGGTATAAAAGTCCCCCAAAATAACTGTTAATTTTACCAAAGAACCGATGAGTGAGTAGTACAGTTAAAATAGGGTAAACTTGAAAAACATCCTAAGTTCTGCAGATTCATTGGGTTGTACTTGGGACTAAGAGCCTGTAGCAACATAAGCTAATAGCTTAGGTTCAGTAGTTGCACTGTCATTAGGTCACTGGGTTAGGGAAAATGTTAAATGGAAACTATTCAGACCACACCAGCATGTCCCAGCAAAGTACGGGAACAGGTTACAAGCAGCTTCACCAGGGTTCCTGTAAATGAGGAGTTTGCAAGTTCCCATTGATCATTCCTCTTTGCAATGTGTATAAAAGAGCAATTTGAAGTTTCAGGGGTGTCATGTCTGGATGATGAGTCCATCAATTTTCTTTGGCTGTAGTTTCCCTTCGGTGGCTGGAGCGTAAATTATGAGACGCTGAAGGAGAAAGCTGTAAATTATTGGGGTCTGTCAACTTCAATATCCTCAGCCTGATGGATCCTTGATTTGACAACAATGTGCTTGTCAGTCACTCTTGCAAAATATTAACACATTCGATTACCAAATGTGTTAGCCAAGTGTTAAATGTAAAAGATAGTGCAGTCAGAAGTCCAGAGATGCAAAGGCTCAGTCAGGCCTGGCTTCCATTCCTGTTGCAGAGCATCTGCTGAAGCTCAGGAGCTGTTCATTGTTGCCCTCTGGCAGCAGAAGTTCATTAGGCTTTATAGTATTTTCTAGGAAATTCTGGTTCTTTCTGTGAGAAAACTGAAAAGAAGAACACAAACATTGTTGCCTAATTTCCCCAGGTACAGTCCGAGTTTCTGCTCATGGTCAATGGGAACATGCCCAGGGCTCCAAAAAATCAGTCTCTCTGAAGATAAAGAAAATAGATTACGTGCCTAAATGAAAACCCCAAATTTGAGAGCAAAAGTTAGGTTACCTTTACTGAGAAGTATTTTATAACCAGTTAAGGTGACTCATAATAGCTAGTCTAAAGGACCCTTTGGGAAAACCACCCCTCTTCACTGTGGTTTTATCTGTCCTTCCATGTTTTCTACCATCTGGTCTGTGAGCAGTGATGGCAGCAATGTCTGTCACTGCCCACTTTTACAGCACCTGGCCCTCTGATTCGGGCCTAAGCCAAGCTAGGAGATGGTAGAGAGAGCACAGGGAGCCATGTACTAGGTTTACCCAAAGATTATATGAGCAGACCAAAAAGTTTTGCTTTGTGGAAAAGCAGGTGCATCCCAGAAAGCTGTGGGAATGCTGGGTAGCAGGAGGGGACAGAGATGGGACCAGGGGAAGGGGATGCAACACTAGTTGCATCCCTTGGAGATAAGGAACCTGGGGTTGGAGAGAAATCCACAGTGCAGAAAAGGTTGGTTGCCCGTTCTTCCTTCCAGACAAAAATATGAAATTTAACAACATTTTACTGGCAATAGCGGAGGGAATGCCCTCTAGCATTACAATGCAAAATGAAAAAGATATGTGGTAACAGCCTCCAGCATCTCTGCTCGTGGAGCTGCAGTAGCAAGAATTCTTGGAAATACCTACTATCGGGAGTGCCCATGCTTAATAAGCCCTGTTAGTTTAATTGCTCCTATTACAGATGTTATCAGCAGCAGGAAGAAGAAAGTAATCGCCTGTCAAGCGGAGTAGGAACGCCAGGACAGTCAGCAACGCGGACTGCCGCGCTGTGCTGCATGCATAATGAAACTGCCAGCCAGCACAAGTAAGGAATTATGCATTTAAACTATAAGGCCTCTCTTCAAAAATTCCTGCAGCTTTTTTTTTTTTTTTTTGGTATGACTATATTTAAGTTTTCCTAAAATAATGTGCCCGTAGAGCTGGTTAAATAAACACTGACTGTTGGTTTGGAAAGGTCTAAGGCACCTCCCACCAATTTATATTGTAAAGCTTTTATAGATGAGGCATTGATCAATTATTACATTTAATTGCTTGTGTGGAATTTAAAAATAAAGTTGTATCTTTAAGCATACTTATTGTGCCTCAGGAAATGATGATGAGCATCCTCATGCTGATGATGTATCCTCACGTTGTAAATTATGATGGGCCATTGTAGATACGGGAGTTGTGCTAAACAATTACCTGAAAACAAATAAAAGTAGGAGTAATAACAAAATGCAAATTTATTCCCCATCTATAATGATCTAGTAAATGCTGACATTCAGAGAGAAGGAATGTGGTGCAGGAGGAGGATGTTAGTTTTTGCAATTACAGTCCCAATCCGTTCTCAAAAGATTAAAGTTTTACACAGTGGTTGTTCTCAGGAAATTTGCTGAATCCTAATATTTAAGATGTAAGCATAATAAAGAGTGATTTTTTAAAAAGAATTGTCTGATAGGTTTGATTTGCCAGTTCTCACTAAAGCAAAACTTTCCACTGACTTCAATTATCAGTAAATTGTGTTGACCTCAATAAGGGTTTTTGCAGAACCGGACCCGTAGCATGAATAGGCTGTTCTGCGCAGAAAAGCGGCTGCATGAAAACGACATCTTCTTACTCATCAGTTCTGCTTCCCAAGGGCACACCGAGCTGCTGCATCGGACTTTAATGACAAAAATGAGGTTTTGCTGCTCTTTTCTTCTGCAAGACCCCCAAAGCTGGTGGAACCAGGATGAGAGTTTCCTCAACAGAGTGCGAATTTGGGTAAGAACCACTTTGCAGAGTGGTCATGTCCTCCTGGTCCTACATACCCAGAGGGGTCTGAGCCCAAAGCTGGTACCTAGACCTCTATCTCCATTGACAATGAATCAACCATCATTTTCCCAGTGGGCTACTCCAGTCCAGGAGCTTTAAATGCTCTCTGTTTGACATCCTCCAGATTTATTGCATTTGCAAAGGTGACCTTAAATATTTTAATGGTAATAATTCTTTCAAGGGCTCGAATCAGTAAATGTGCTATGTTCATATTTTGGCATTATATACTGTAGGCAATTTAATCCATATAAGCAGTTTCTGTGATATTAACACTGTAGGCAAACTGATACTAAAGTTTAAATGTCAGAGAGAGTTTTCATATTAGATCTAGTGCAAACAAAGCATTTTTACTCCAAGTACTGAGGCATAAAATACCAGGAGATAGTAAAGACAGAGAGTGCCAATGAATCTGAAATAAACAGGAGGTGAAATTTATAGTATTTTCAAATATGTGCCCTATCCAAGGACTGCTGCAGCTGCACAAATGTATAAAATTAGAGATAAGAGAAAAACCTTGTAGCGCTCCACAATAAATGAACCTACACTAGAGTATCTATCTGGATTTCTGTAACTCCTTGGAGATTTACTATTTCACCTTGGATTTATTACCCCACTGTGCATACCATGGATGGCATTTTATATTTCCTCCATTGCCCCACAGATTATATAGTGGCAAGTGCCAGTTGCAATCACTGTTGCAGGGGTGTGCTGACAAACCATTGCCCACCCCTTTGCAGATGGGTGCAAGCAGAAAACCACCAGGATGATCCCACTAGTATTTATCCAGTGACACAATGGGAGCTGTGAGATCAGGCAAGTTTCCATCCGTGGCCCATGAAGTTCTGAGTGCCTTCTTGCACTCAATGGACAGCCAAAGCTCTGCCTTATTGGTGAAAAAAGGCAGGAAATGGATAAAAAGAGGCGTCATTCATGTTTTCCAGCTTGCGGTGAGGTGCCAACTGCTGCCCATGCTGGGCTAAGGGATGCCTAGGGCTCTGCAGAGCCGATAGCCCTGATTAGATGCACCCCACGGGGATGCCTGAGCCGACCAAGCATTTGGTGGCACTTACTCATAAAATTTGTGACAAATGGTCAAAAAGTTTATTGCCCATGTTCTGCTGCTTATGACTCCATAAACCACAAAGGATAATGTGCATGGAAATGGCTGTTTGTTAGGGTGTTTTCTTGTTAAATAACCTGACCTGCTCTGAAATCTCTTGCTGGCATCCCTGGGCACAAAAAAGGGTGGCTGAAGAGAGCAGCCCACTAAAAATGAGCAAAGCAGCCCATGTGGATGTGCTCTATTGCATATATAAATAATACATGCTCAGTTCCATGAAAATATTGTCTTTGACTTCAAATCCCATTTTTCATGCAGGTAAATAGTTGTTTTGTACTTAGGACATCTTCCTGCTAATGTCCTTCTTGAACTGTGGATGTCTCCCTTTCTCTGTTTCCTTGGCATGACAGTCATGTCTGATGGCCAATCTTGATGTGTCTGCCTCCTCTGCCCAGCCAGCTCTGGGCTGTTCACCATCGTTGCTTCAGCCTTGGAGGGGCACTAAAACTTAAACCTTCCCCTTCCTTTTCTAACAGGAGAACTGTGCCTATAAGCACAAGGTAAATGGTGATGGGCTGACAGACAAGAGAAGAAACCTGTTCCTACAAGAGCTCTGACACCAGCATAGCCACCGTTTGTTTCACTCCATTAATGCAAAGGAGCTGGGCTCTTCTGAGCCAGATTTCCACACAAGGAGGAAAACACAAGCATGGAAACAACCTCTACGTCTTTATGAAGCTTGATCATATTTCAGTACAATCAGTCAGTTTCCCAAATTGTAGAAACAGGAGTCCTTGAAGTTGGATGGGCATGGGTGGGGAGATGGAGGTTGGATAACAAAGTTTGGGTGTGTGATGTCAGCATTGCTTCATAATCAGCCTGCATTGTGTGGCGCGTGTTTTTCTCCTTTCTTCAAGACTTTGACAGTCACCATTATGACACTCAACACAATTTTTAATCAGACTTTTTGGATACAGTGAGATGAAGCTGGCAAGCTGTCTTCCTCAGAAAGCGCACAAAATGGTGTGGAGTAAGTGTCAGCTTTACGGGAGAACAACTTGAGGACACAGAAATGACAATTTTTGAACCATTTCTCCAAGCTACCCCACTGAACAATGTGTACAAAATCACAGGAGGAGGAAGACCAAGTGTTGTCATGTGGGAGATGAGAGAGAGGGGAACAACCACTGAGAATCAAAATGAGCTAATGGTGCTCCTTTCTCTAAGGATTTTGTGTGGTGACCATGGCTCCTGGGTACTTTCATCACTATCATTTTAGATATGTGTGCCCACAGCACTGGACTTGGTAGTACTCCTTTATCTCAAGGTATTTTGAGGGTGACTCAGGCAAGTGTAGGTATCTCTATTTAAGGGGATAAATCCCGTCAGGGGCAATGAAAAGGTCCAATGAAAAAGCCTTCATCCTTGCCTGGCTCCTAGAGCTCCCAAGCTAAGCCCTGCTAGACCTTGCTGTGGTGTCCCAGACTAGAAATGAAAAGACCTCAAGACTCTCAAAACCCCGTGGGTAGGAGGGAAGAGACAGACAGGAACACTTTCTTTCACTTTTCAGAAAGTTGAAACATATGTAAGATCTTCCTAGTATTGTAACTGCATCAAGGTGAACTTTTTTTTTGTTCCAGGATGAGGCACTCGTCTGGCACAGCGCTTCCTTCAGGAGCCCCCAACAACAGATGTGACCATTGCCCTTTATGGCCATGGCACTTGGTAAAGCAAGCGACCCACGCACAACTCGCAAACTGCACACCCTCTAAAATCGGTGAGAAAATGGATGTGCTCAAAAGCTAGTTAAAAATTTCAGTCTTCTGCTGAAACAGAGACAAGATCTTTAATTAATATTCCAATCTCTAATCAATATTTCAAGAAAATCAAAATGTAAAGATTAACCTGTGCATTCATGTTTCTGTCTTCGTCCTGACTGCACTTCCATTTCATTAGGATCACACTAGAGAGCTCAAGGCTTTGTTAATTTTAAGCTATGACAACCAATGACAGTCAGAGGAACCCAATTTTAGTTGCTTCTCTGCAAGATTTTTCTTAGTCAAAAGCAATTCTTTAGCTTCCTTTGGCCTCCTTAAATCGACAAAGTGTAAATAATGTGTTATCATGGCTTGTTTCTCTATAGAAGATGTTATCACCATACTTAAAAACATATAGAATGACTTGTGATAACTGCTACTACATCAATAGATGATAAACCAATAAATTAAAGTAACGGAGCATAAAATGGTGAATTCCGATAGACTTAAGGCAATATAAAATAATTGGAGACTTTATTGCCATTTCCATTTTTAATGGGGTACTATGGCAGTACATTCTTGCAACGGGGATGGAAAGGTAAATTAATCTTTATGTATCATCATCAGGCAGTGTAAACATGGCCAAACTTAATTATGATATAATAGATTGTTAAGTGTCTGCCCCACAGAGGTGTGATTGCTCTCAGGCAAGTGATTACAGCAGAGACACTATCAGACAAGGTATTCTTTAAAACGCTGGTAGTGGCTTTTGCATTCCTCTGACAATAAATCCGACATGAAAGCTGTGCCAGAGCCCCAGCTGCAGCAGAGCTGTATTTGAGGGACAAATGAAAATTTACAGTGGAGCATTAATGAAATGTAGTACTTTGAGATTGCAGTACTTTGCCAGTAAAAACTCCTGTTTTGCTGCAAAAACATGATGGGAGTTATTGAAACTGGGGCCTGGGAGCAGGATGGAGGTGCTGCCCCCCCGGCTCATCTCCCTGCACCCATTAGTACCCCGTCCTCCTGTGCTGGGA
>JAOXNG010000052.1:14415622-14429738 GCA_028566535.1 Scolopax minor | reverse complement strand
AATAAATTAAATGACTAAAGCTTTTGAAAATCCCAGTTAAAAGGAGACCCCACTCAGTGGCAGATACTTTCACTTGCAATAATAGTGAAGGACAAGAATATGTAAATCTCTCTATGTTTAATCACACCACTTAAATCACAACATCTAACTACAGTTGTATCATGAATGAATACCTCTGGCATAACCACATTTTCTTATGTAGTGCAAATACTTCTTGCCAACTCAAGACAGGCAGGATATACTGCCACCAACAATATTAATGTGAATCTTACAATTCATGGGAAGAATTTTTTTGTTTTATCTTAAATGCTGATATGTAGGAAAGGGAAATACTGTGGTACCTCAAAGAGATATGTTAACAATCTCATCTCATCTAATGCCTTCTGATATTTAGAAATAAAAAGCAGTATTACAAGTTTCTGACATAGATATTAATTGTTATAGAAATCCAAATAGTGGGGGAGAAAAAGTTGGATTATTTAGTTAAATGCAGCTTCTGGTATTATCTTGTGGTTGGCTTGGTTTGGAACTAAAAAACTAAAAAATTTTAGTCCAAAAGTTGTCATGTTTGCCCATCTCTTGCAGCCAATGATTTTTTTTTATCAGTTTAAGGGCCAGAGAAGCAGCAGGTTCTATGATTTTCTTAGATTTCATTTAAAAGCAGGAAACATCTCACAATGTTTTTGTAGGCAGCTCAGTAGTATTTAGCACAACTGCCAGTTTCAAACAATGCATTAAAATCATGGGAAAAAATAGGAAGAAATGCATTTATGTGTCATAGTCTGATTGCAAATGCTATCGTTATGCTGAGGTATAACAATCAGATATAGGTATTGCTCATATTAACATTCATTAAGAGATTATCAGTACAACCAGACTATGGAGATATGGGTAAAATAAAAAACTTAATCCAAACTTGTGGTATTTCAGTTCTGAATTTTTCGTCCCCTTAGGGGTGAGGCTGAAGGATACGGAATCTGGATGTAGTTCTTAATTTTGTGGCTTGGTCTCTTTTCCAGTTCCCACAGAAACATGTTCATCAAGATCTGACATTTCTCTGCATTTTTTTTATTTCTCTCAATGACAATTTGAAGCAAGTCCTGCCCTTTTCCCCATAACATTATGCTTTTTACACGACTGCGGCATGTAAACACTAAAAAAAACAAGCACAGCAACTCTGTGAAATCCATAGAAACAAACCTCAACAGAACAGCCTTTTCCACGTTATTGTAGGAGTTCCACAGACCTGGGATTGCACATGCAAACCAAAGCAGAAATACGTATAAACCAGAGTGTTCCTGTCCTGGGTGAACAACCAGACTGTGACTCTAAGATTAACAAACAAGAGATTTCAGTCCTGGCCTGCCAGAGAATCATTTTGCAACAGCAGGTCTGTGTGTAATACTATGTATTATGATTATAATAGCCAATGTCTCGGGAATGTAGGTAAAAGCTTCACAGAAATGGGTAGTTTGACTCTCTTAAAAGATTACCAGTGCTTCAAAAATTGCTCAAATAAATGGAAAATATGGACTAAAATATAGGCTTACTTCCAAAAGATGAAGTCAAAGCCCTGATACCTTTTATCATTGTTTCATCATAGCTAATAACATTTCCGTAATTATCTGAGGACACTGAAGCCTTTTATCTGTGATGAGTGACAGAGCATTGTGTGTCTTGAGTTAGAGAGGTAAATACAATACATGCCTGTGACAGCATCTCAAGAAACAAAAATAAACAGGGATCCAATTACAGATGAATACTAGCATAATCCTGAAATTGCTATTTCCCCTTCCACGCTATGCATCTTCCCAACTGCCAAAATAACTATAAAAATAACTATGGGCCTGCTTGCTTTTGCATGTGTGCTTTAATAGCTGTCTACATTAGCCCAAGCTGCTGCAGAAAGTGGCCTCCAAAATACCTTTTTGTGTGTAATCACTAAAAGTAGCCTCATCATTTAATCAAAAGCCTCTGCTTTAATCAGTGATCTCCTTCCACTCCAGGCTTACAAGGAACAGAGAGCATTCTTCTGTAACAAGCCTCTTTGCTCCTGAAAAATGAGGGATTGTGTAGACATTGAAGGCTGAAACTCTCCCAATTTGCCCCAAGGGATGCCAAGTGTAGCTCGGAGAAGTACAAAGGGAACCTGTTCTTGCTGCTTTTCAACTGTGGCCCTACTTAAATTGCCATGGGGGTTTCACATTTCATTCTCCTAAAGTTACTGTCTCAGGCTTTTCTGTAGAAATCATTAAGGACATAGGCCTTACTTTAAACCCACTTTCCTGGGAATAAGATTGAGCTCATAATCTTATAGTACCTAACGACTCACATGTTTGGTTTTGTCTGTTTTTCGTGCGTGAATCAACCAGCCAGATATTTAGAAAGAGCTCCTAATTTAACCTGTTGCTATATATACACACACAAACACACATGCACATGGAATGGAAAGAAGGTAAAATCGAATAAAACCAGCACTTCATACTTCACACAGGCTTATTACCTGAAAATTTCACATTCCTTTTAGACATTGGATTAAAATTCTCCTACAATCTTGAAGGCACAAGCCAGTAACAGATATTATGCAGCAGGATCACTTGCTCTACTGTTGAAATGCTGCCACTTTGGAGTGCAGCAGAGCATCTGTTTTACAGATTATAATAGTTTGGGACATGAAATGAAGGTTCTTATAACCACCTGAAGCTGTAAAGGAAAATGTAGGTAAAAGGAATTTTAATTAGCTGAATCGCTACAGCAAGAGCCCTGGGAATGCCGATGAGTAAAACAGGTAAGATTCTGCTGTTTTGACTCTTCTGACAAGCCCGAAAATCATTTCATATTGCCTCTAAAAGATGTTCTCACGGGCCTCAGCTTAAATTAAGACCAAGTTTACTACAGCTGTAGAATCATGCCAGATTTAAACAAGGGCAAATGGCAGCCACGCTGTATTGGGCAACGGTGGCATTTACCATCGCTGTCAGCTGCATCCCAGGCGGGGGACGCCACGGCTGCACCGCACCCTGGCAGCCGGCACGGTCCAGAGCCAAATCAGAGAGATGACTCCTGCCCGGGGGAGCAGCAGTGATTTTAGAGTATGCCTACACAGGGGGTGCAGACAGAGCAGAGCACCTGGCTGGCCTAGGGAACCCCGCTTCAGCCTCAGAGCCCCAGCAGCCATGCTGCCCCCTTATCGGGCTCATCTCTCGCCAGGTCAAAGCAGGGAGAGAAGAACTGGTGTCTGCACCTACCAGCACAGACCTGTCTTCAGTGCTGGTGCCCCGGTTGTTGACAGTGGTTAAGAACTGAAAAGGAAGGGTACTATTTACTGAATTACATTAATTGTGGCACTGAAGGAAGAGTGACTGAATGAAGCAGGAGGCCTTTTCTATTCTGTCTCTTTAAAAAAAAAAAGAAAAAAAGAAGCATCTGTGAAAGAGAAAAAAAAAAAAAAAAGAGAAAACTGATTTTCAAGGGCAGGTAAAGTGCAGATAGCCTAGTCTTCCCTTTCCTCCCTCCTCCGCTTTTGACAGACCTCATCTTTCTCCCCCTGAATATAATGATCCCATAGCGGATCCCGTAACTCCAATTGGAAAAGGCTGTTGCTTCCAGCATGTGAGAAGATGAAGAAAAAATTACACTACAGCCTGCTCTGTCACTGTGCAAAGACAATAAATCATGGATGCGGCGATCTGAGACATTTAATATGAATTCCAACAAATTCAACTAGATCTCTGGGTTCTCACTGGCACTAGCAATGTGCAATGGCCAAATAAACAGAATATTGCCAACACGTCCTCTCACCCAACAGATGTGCAGTTCTTGTTCTTATTGTTAGTGAGGATACAATATAATACATGTGCAGAAGATGACTACAGTTTAATTTACACCAGTTGTACTACAGAAATATAAGCCACCACACAGAGCTGAAATCATGGAGATGGTGCCATCTGTATGTAATTGTTAGGGTTACGTTTTCCATTACATTTTCTTCTGGAGGAAGGGGATGATATACAACTGGGTAACAACCATAACAATCAGGCCTTACAAAATATCAGTCAGAAATCACACTTTCGTTTGCTAAAGGGGTGATTTGCATTTCATTCTGACACATAAGAATGGTCTATTTCTAAACAATGTCACAGAAAATTATATGAAATTAAATTTTTGTTCCAAATATTGTAAAGCAATAGGCCAAACAGATGGACAGGTATGGCATTACTTCATCTGTGGCATGCTAGGCTTGGCTAAGGGCCTACGGAGTACAAATGTTTCAGCAGTCCTTAGGGGTTAACAGGCATTACATTCAGCGAGGCCCAGAAATTAAAAGATCTGGCAATTGTTGCTTTTTGTTTTAACCCTGGAAGAGGCTGCTAGACTGGGAAAATAGCTAGCTAGACTGATCAACTTGTCATTTTTAAAGGAAAACTTAAGAAAATTCAATTGCAACAAATGAAAACCAGCCCAAAAGTATGTGAAGCTTGAATTTACTTGTTCTGTTGCATATATTTTCCTAGAAAGTAAATACTTAAAAAGAACCCTACATATTCCTTACAGATCTATGAATGTTATAAAAGGACTCTGCCAAGTCTTTAATCTGTTTGCATCTTCTTAAAGAATTCTCTGGTAGCTTACAGCAAGAAACTGGGGTGCAATTCCATGAATATTTTCTGTAGCAGTAAAGCCACTTAAAAAAGCCCCTGGTACCATCCACAGTATCCTCCCCTGTGCCTGTCTGTGTCCAGCAGGTCACCTCTGTCTCGGCAGTTCACAGGACTGGTCTGTGAGCTCAAGCAGTGACCAGAGGGGATGGAGGAGCCTGGCATTAAACGGGCAGTTTGGGTGGAGATTACGTTTGTGGCATGATACTCTGAAACACCAGCTTCCCCAAGTGTTTGCTAAAGACTAGCCTGGAAGAGAGTATTTTCCTTTCAGAATCCCTGACAGCATCAGCTGCTACAAAGGAGTCCTACACAGGGTTCTGTAGCAGGAGAGAGAAATAATTTTTATTTTAAATATACTTTTGCTGTGCGTATTTATCTAACAGTTCTGAATTATGCCAATGATTTTCCAGTCCCCTCTAAAATGCGCCCAGGTTTTGTGAGGACAATTTTTTTTTCCTGTGAGCACTTTTCTGTAAAACCTCAGATTTGCATGTGCTATTTGCATTCATAGCCAGAAAAGGCGAAAAAGGGATAACTACCCAACTGCACAAACCGTGCACTACAAAATGTCTGTGCCATTTCACATAAAGACTCTTGGATAGACCAAAACAGGGATTAATTTCTTTGAAACTCTGACCCTTGGCAATCCCCTATGGGTCTGAAACACTCCAGGAGAGAAAAGTTCTGCAAAGCATTCACACCTCCAAAACGACAATATACCTGTCGGCGTATGGCCATTCTCCAACATCTTTCAAGATGAGCATTGCAGCCAACATGCTCTTTTACCAAGAAATAGTTAGAAAAATCTACATTAAACAGTTTTACCAATGTTTGCCCATCCATCATTCTTCGGAACAGAGTATCTGGCAAAACTGCTGCAGACCAAGACTTTGATGGATAGGGACTGGATGCCCTTCCAGTGAAATCCAAGAACTTCAGCTTAATTGTTTTAACTGTTAAAAGTGGCTTTTTTAGAAAGTGATGCTTGCGAGATAGTATAATAAAATAATTTTTTTTTACGTTTAGGTTAGCAAATTCTTAAAAGCCCTTCCAGACCTGTACATACCTGATAAAAAAAATTATGCCTGCAGAATTAAGGGTTAAACTTCTGTCCTCTTCTATTAAAGTGTTAAACATTTCCAGAGAGCCTGGAACTACAACTGGGCAGTGCACACTTTAAGCTAACTGGCAAAGAAGTGTTGCTTTAGGCTTAGAAACACTGTCTTTTCACTTCTGGGGCCTGGGTTTATTCCAGCTTAATCCAACTACAAATTGTTGTCTTTAAAAGCCTGCAGCTTCTTTTAAATGCTTCCCTTCCCCTTGTAGCATATAATTACCCAGCAATTAACATTCTTGTTTACCAGTGGTGATTTCTGAGTTGTGTCAGTACGTGTGTGTTTATGTAAGAGATGGAGTCTTTAATAAAAGCTACATGAACTGACCCAATGCTCCTGGGAAGGATAAGACAAATTGGTGTGGAAAACTGAAAGATCTTAATGATCCAAAGGGGAGTTGAGTATTAAGTCAAAACACAAAAATAAAACATCTAATTTGGTTTTGCTTCATTTCTTTGAAAGACCTACCGCAGAGTTGTTTCCCCTACCTGATGTAAATAATTGCTTCTGCAACATTCAGTCATTCAGAGGCTGTTGTGCTAGAACAGTTGCAGGATGATAAAGTACTTTGGAGATAAGTTTACATAAAGAGAAATTAGACCTATCCTGCCAGAATAGTGACTCAGCCTAATGCGCTAGTTTATAGGCTGCCCTGGCCTTGAAAATCATGGTTCAAGTCTTGGCAACAAGGACCAGGTGAACATTGTGTTCTTCACATGGAGCATCAAGTTTCTGGGGCTTTGGCTGTCTGGCACATGTGCTCGCAGAGAGGTGCTACTGCACGGTCAATTAAACGGTCTCACTGCCTTAAGAAGTAAAGCCCATCTGTTGAGTTTCTGTGCAATTCGGTGCATTCAGCAGCAGCAAAGATCCTTCAGAAATAACCACAGACTTTAACAAGATGCATTATTTTCTAGGAGTATTATGCTCTAGTCTGTAAGAGGCCCTGAGAGCATATAGGACCACTGCTGGATGGGACAGAGTGTAGGATGAAGTTGTCTCTAGCACATACCAAGGAAGATTAAAAGAAGTGGGCTGGCTGGATGAGTCACAGCTCCAGAGAGCGTGAAGGAGATCATGATGAGGGCACTGGTGTGAATCTGAGAGGAACAGACTGGCAGCTGATTGGCATCACGAGCAAATCAGGCACTGGGGAAGCGACAGAGCACCTGGAAATGACCAGGCACTGGGGAAGCCTGGTCACAAGCTCCTGCTGTGAGCCAGTGAAAGGTTAGCACAGGGCGGCGCAAGGGCAGGTGCTGCAGTGTGCAAAGCAGCCCTGCTGATGCTTGTGACACACTCTCAAACCTGTTTGCTTAGTGTGAGTGCTGGTTCATAAATTTACTGTTGTCTACGATATTAAAATGTGCCCTCTGCGCGTACCTCAGCATCTACTGCAAGCTCATAGGGTGACTTTCATGTCAAGAGGAGAAACAGGCAGTGACTGAAGGGAATTCTCGAATGAATAAGTAGAAGAAGGTGAAGAAGGAACATATACATTCAATTAACAAGCCAAAGGCAAATTAAACCATTTTAGGAGGATGAAAATTAATCACTTTATATAACAGTTTCTACATTGAATTTTTTTCCTTTCTGTAGAATCTCAATACCCAAGACTCCAGAACTCTGCTGTGACCGAGAAAAGAGGGAATAAAGCCAGTAAAATTTAACTGAAGACAGTATACATAGTACATGAAATTAAGACACAAACAGCTCCCCACTGTCCACTAATGGTCCAGGTATCTGGGACAACATTCTGCAGCTCTCCCATGGGGTGGTACTATCCTTCTTGCATTTTCAATACGTAGTGTAACAGTGAGCATGTGTGGCTCAGTGAGCATTCTCAGAGACATTCTAAAAGAATGTCTAAAAGAAATGTTGAGGTTTGACAACAGCCCACTCTTGCAACAAAAAGGAATCCCTGGTAAGAGTGAAGTAGAAAGAGCAAGGATAGAACTATTGCAGCTTGCTCAAAGGATTTGTTTAACTCCAATGACTGCTAGCTGATATCAACCCGTGCTCTTCTCTCTCACAGTTCCTCTCTTTTGTGCAGTTGACCTCACAAGTGTTGATGCAAATGAAATGTACGAGTGTATTTATCAGAAGAATATTTTCTTTCCTTAATTCCTGCTAGATGCATTGGCTCACTGACATTCACTTGTATCTTCCTATGCTTGGCACTTAGTACTTGTTCGGACTGTTTCTTCTGAAAACATACACAGTGGACCTATAAAACACAGTCAGTGGAATCTCACTGGTGCGTCACAACCAACTACTGACAACTGCAGAACACCACAATGATGTTGCAAGGCTAGAAGGAGATGAGAGTTGATTTAGCTGTTTTATTTAAAAAGAAATACAGGTGGCAAACTATGGGAAGCTGCATTAACAACTGTCTGTTCCTAGAGGTGTGGAGACTGCTCCGGACACAGGTAATGTGAGAAGTCCATTTCATCCATCTATCTGTCTTCCCCCAGCTACCGCCACTCCCTGCCTGGCTTTGTGCCTCCAGCTGTGTTGGTGGCAGCACTGTGATGCTCAGACCCATCTGCAGCCATAAGTACCACTCTGGCCTCAATCTATTCCAGTTTTGTAGCTTTTATCCTTTTAATTCCCTTTTTCCTGAAGGTCTAGGAAGCCCTCTCCAGTGCTGCTCTGCCCCTATTTCTCCTGGAACAAACAATAATAAATTGGACTTCAGTGAATTGAAAAAATACTTTCCTTAGAAACTCAATGAGAAACCTGTAATTTCTCTAACATACTCATTCATGCTGTCTTTCCTATTTTCCTTCCTCTTCTCCTCCCTATCAGCTGTGCATAGGCCTGCCAGTACCAGTTACTAAAACTCATCTGAACAAACTTTCATAAGCTGTAGAAAGGCAGCAGAAGTAGAGTGACTGCTCCAGCTAGTCTCCTGCAGCTGGAAGAGCAGAAGTTACAGAAAATCAGCAGGTGCTAAACCTCCACTCTGGTGATGGTTAATGCCCACAATGAGAACTGGTGAGCTATTTTACAATCTTTCTGCATATTATTAATAACAACATTTATTTTAAATTTACAGTATTGCAGAAAAAAAAAAGAAACCCTTACATCACTTTAATATGCATGACAAAATAGAAACACACAAAATGAGAGAAAAGTAATATTTTAGAACCCTGCTTCAACACCCTTTCCTCACATTAGATAAGGCTCATTTGCAAGAATAGTTTACACGTGTAAGCAGTCAGGTTGTAAAGCCTTCTGAAAAGTCTGAATCTTTGCAAAAGCTTTTTTTGGGGGGAGTTGCGACTAATTTTGAATTAAGCTGTGCATTTTGCCCACATCAGAAACTTATATGGATTTACAAGTCCATGAGAATTCCTTTGCCCCTTATGATTTCTCCTTGTCTTAAAGCACTATCAAAGCTGAGTTCTAGATGATGATAAAATGTTTATGTAAAGCTTGGTTTGAGATCTAAGCCATAAAAGTATACATTTTGAGGCATGAAGGCATAAAGAACGTTCTAAATAAAATATTTTGCTCAAGTCATAAATTGAAATAATGCAATGGGCTGACAACTTTTGAGCTGCAATTCAAAGCTTAGAAAAATTTAGTTGCGAGGCATTCACTGAAATAATAATAGCAACAATAGTAAAAACAAAGACCTGCATTTCTACAATTTAAAATGCAAGTTTGCATGTAGGAAAACATTACCAAGCCAGGGAGTAGCAAAGAAAAAATTTGAAACAGAAGAAAAAAAAAAAAAGCTCTAGATCTGTAGCAATATTTGGCAAGTAGAATTTGGCACTTTGGAATCAACATGCTTTTCTAGTTAAGAGTGCAAACTATACTACCAGAGAAGGATGAATCTTCTGGATGCAGCTGGAGGGAGTAAGAATCTCCTGAGAAGCCATATGGGTTTTCAAGTCTGTCTTGAAAAACACCTTTTTCCTGTAGTTTAAATCATCTCATTGCCCCTCTCTCCTGCCCCTGCCCCTACTTAATCAATCTTCCCTACTCTTGTTACACTCTTGACTAAAGGAAAAACACTGGTGTACATTAGTGATAACAGCTTAATTGCAGTTGTCGTCACTAAGGACACTTAGACACTGGTAGAGTGGCAGTGCCTTTCAGACAGTCCTGTTTCAAAAACCTCAGCTAATGGAGAAATGTTATCAGTAGCACGGCACCTTTCTCACCCAGACTATCAGCTCCTCTCCGTCTTCCAGAGGGCAGCATTGGATACATCTATGATAACATCCCACATTCCAATTCTTGAGTACCCCAGAACTCTTGTTTTTGTTTTTGAGCATAATTCCGTTAAAGTTTTCAGCTGTGGGTGGAAGATGCAATAGAAGGTGAAATTATTGTATTTTTCAAGTGTGAGGTGCAAGTGAATCCAATTACAAAGCAGAAAATTCAGCTGTGATTTAGTCATTATGAAACTCTATTGCAAATGCAGATAAGGGTACTCATCAGCATTGTAGTGAAAGCATAAAACACCTCAAGAAACAAAACAGGGAACCGCTCCAATCATACAAAGGAAAAAAGCTAATGAATTTAATAAAATAACATAATCTCAGCAGCAAAATGACTGAGGTGTTTCACAGGCGAATGTAATGCTAAAACCACCCTTCCACAGCCTCAAGAAAAACTGTGCACTGCAGCAATGATGAGAACTTGATGCAGTGTATTTTCCAAAGTGCAAAGAGCCAAGAATAATATAACATCACCAAGCAGACTTCAAAGCCCAGTTCCTCCACTCACTCTTTGCTCCTGTGCATCCCTCCGATGCCAAAGCACACACGGATCGCAGGCCTCTGCTCAGCAGCTGCTGAGGATGTTTGACAGATTTCCCAAACTCTTACAGCACTTGTAAAAGAAGTTTCCAATAGAGGCAGCGCTTTGACTGTAGCATTTGCAAGAACGAAAGAGAAAAACAAAAAAGAGGCTTGTTTATTGACTGACAGAATTTGCATTTATTTCCTGGAAAAATGCATCACTGTAATCGTGCAGAATATTTTCCTGGGGAACCTAGATGTTTACGGAATTACATGGAAAGACTTAGTGCTCCAGAAAGGAGTAAAGCCATTTTGAGAACCATTTATAGATAATGGCATCGAGGATTTGTTAATTCAGTGCATTAATTACCGTACTCTATGAACTATCATAAGCTGGCAAAACTGAAAGCCTCCAATTTTAGGAGCTACTGTTTTCAGTGTCAATAAATTTATACTCTGTCTACAAGGTCTTTTTAAGAAACGATAAAACTTGATATCAGACTTGATATCTATAACTTGTATATAGAAGCATATTGGCAGAAGGAAGATTTACAAAACAAAACTGAAAAACAAACATTCATAAGGATTCGCTGAAATCGGAGGGAGAGCTGTGCAGATACACAGTGCAGAGATGGGGAAAGCTCTTCACAGGTAGCTGCAGGGAAGAGAATATAATGCTTTTTTTTCCTCCTGTGCCAGCCAAACCCAGGCAACGGAAAGAGGAATGTCAAGAAATTGGAGCTCATATCAAAGAGCTGCTGCCTTCAGTCAAGGGAGGAAACAACAGAGAAGCCTGCTGAGGAGCTGACGGACGGGGCGATGGTGTGGAAAGGATCGAAAAGCCTTTCCCCTACTCCAGGGATTTGGTGCATTTTGACATACAAAAGGAAACACCCATCACTGGTACTCTCAGCAGACACCTCCCAGCAAGGAATACTTTTGCCAAAGAGAAAAAAAAAATATATCTCCATAACAGTGGGTCCAGGTTACGAACAATCCAGCTGCTTTCATCTTGCATATTTAAAAAATGACATACAACAAAAAAAAGTCAATGTCCTCACAGCAACAGATGGGTTGGATTCTTCACACTCTCATAGAAATTGCCCCCCATCCCCCTTTACTGGTTTTCTTTGGCATAAAACAACCTCTCAAGGACATGGCAACAACGACGCCGAAATTCAAAGCGTCGAGATCAAACACACGAAGCTGACGCTCATTATGGCTAAATTATGTCACCTATCTGAAGGCTCAAGCTTATTGTTTAAAACAATACAATAGTCATTAATCACAGCCATTGTGTATTGCTCGAAAGGCGTCTAGAAAGCTAAAAAATACAACGGAGATTTATTATACTACAGTGCCAGATTTAATTACATGGCTTTCTCCTCGGTATCTCACGGCTTGTAGTTCACCACCTGTTTGCACCAGAGGACCTAAAATAAAGACGGGCCAGCCCTCGAGGCTAGGCACACAAGACAGAGCTTGTGTGGAGCTTTTGCTATGAGTTTTGTAGCAGAAGACCAGTGGGCAAAGAGAACAGACCATTTGGGGGGGGTGCTGGCTGGCAAATCTCTTACGTGGAACTGTTTTCATCAGTTGCTTCAAACTTTCAGTTCCTTTTGAAAATATGTTTATGTGCAGAAAAAAGCACACCCTGGAGCCCATGAGCAAGAAGAAACATCTCGCTGTCTTCTTCCTAAAGCAGCCGCGCAAAAATTCATGCTCTCGCCAACACAACAATGTATTTAAGCAGTACGGCTGTCTGCTGGCAACCTTCTGAGTTTGCATTTTCTTCTATAAATATTTAACGTAGAAGAACTGTTCATGTTACCAACTTTGCCCAAAGTGTTTTGACAGCCATGCTCACCACATGACAATGATGCTCTATTTAACGCTGCAGCTGCAGACAGGAGGGTTTGGTTTGAGTTTTATACAGTATTGGGAGACCGATGACCTCCCACAAAATAAACCAGATAATAGATTTTTAAGGAGTAGAATTTAAATTAGCATTAGCAAGACAATTATCGGTAAGCTACCGCAAGAGAGGAAAACAGAAATTTAAAGTCCTACACGCAAGAGTTGGCTTAAGTCTATCTGCAATCCCTTTCTTATTAAACATATTCAGAAAGAAGAAAAAAAGACCATCAACCCTGCAAAAGCTAAGTAGCCTCCTGGAACAGCTTCTCATATGGCTAGAATAATTTCCAAACTTTCTGGGCCGCAAATTATCATCAGCTCTCAGAGATCTCTACACACTTTTACCAACCAGTTAATTGAATTTGGTCAAAAGAAGAAGATGGCTCGGCAGAGCGCTTGGCCGGCCCTGACCTCTCTCTAATGCACTGAGACTCAGTGCAGTCCAGCAGCAACTCACCGAGAGTCTTTCACATCTGAAGACAGCAACGTTTTACAGGTGGAGAAAGTTCGGGGAAACAAAAAGCCAGCCAGTCAAACCCCCACAAAACAGCTCCGCTGCTGTTCACGATGCAGAGAGGCATTTTAAAATGCTCACTTTAACATGGAATCGCTTAAGCTTGAAAAAACCACGTAGAAGTAACATAAGAAAGAACCTGAATCAGCAACATTTATCCTTTCTGATTCCTCCCCCCCGCCACCCCCTGAGCATAGTCTCTGTTACCCGGGGGCTCATTAATGCACTCATCTATTCCAAGGCTGCTGGAGGCACGGAGCGATGCCACTTTGGTATGAGCAGATTAATCAAGCCTGGATTGCCAACCTCCCACTGCACTGCAACGCAATGCCATCTCCTTCTAGGCCATTTCAGTGGACAGATTCAGATGAATATTGCCATTTACTTCCAAAACAGCTCAAAAACGCAGAGTGATTAGCCATCCCTCGCAGTGCCTTTTGTTGGAGTTACTCAAAATTTAACGCACTTAATACAGTTTTATGACTCCTTATGCATCATTAGCACTTTAATACATCAGAATATAGTCCTTGGTTCTTAACAAAATTATCTGAAAGGTCAGAATAGCTTTTTAAAACAAGAATGTATGAGGATGACCTGGCTTGCTTTGGGAAGAGGGAAGATTAGGAAAGAAAAAGAAAGTGGAGAACCCCCTTCCCCAGCACAATATGCTGTTGCATTTCCCATAGACACATCTCTTGGATGCAACAGCACCAACACAGCCAAGCTCCTGCATCCTTTTATTGAGCTCGAGGAAGGTCTTGGACCAGGAAACAACCATCTTTTCATTGTTATTTATTGCCAAACGTAGCTTTGCTCCCACCGCCTGTTATCTCCTTGTAGGAGCTGTAGCAGAATTGCTCCCTTAACAAGTACACTTCATTTGAGAATGAGAAGGAAAGACTGAGGCAGATGGCATTAACACAGCTGTATGGTTTCACAGGTATGGGTGAAGAGCACTAGGAGTTATGTGACAGGAGGCAGGGACAGAAACCACGATCCCCACATCTGCAGCTCCTTTTGCTCACACAAACCTGTTAGTTCTGATCTTCCCCCTCAGTACCACAAGTTACCCTTCCTTCCCCGACCCACCAGATGGGCAGGAGGCAATGCACATCCCAGCAAAGTGGCTGCCAATTACGCTGCCAGGAT
>JAOXNG010000052.1:14399467-14410935 GCA_028566535.1 Scolopax minor | reverse complement strand
GGTAAAACACAGTTCCACACCTAATGAGATACAGGCCAGGACGATACAATTCCACACATAATCAGATAGAAGGCAGTCCATATTACTTAAGATTGTGTAACTTCTGCAGTATTAAGTAATAAAACTAACTAGAATTCCTCCACAACAAATGTATTTTTCACTAAACATATTACCTTTAACTGTGAGATTTCTAACAGTACTTAAATAAAAACTTCTTAAAAAAGGATAATCACACCAAACCTATGTTACCCATGATTGTTATCACCTATTCTAACATTATGGTATAAACTTCTCTCCAATAACCCTGTGTAGCAATGGTGAGGAGTATTTGAAATTTCCCACTGATATCCTGCTAAACTCAAGTAGGTTCTTCTCTGGCCAAAGACTCTTCTCCACAAAAAAGTGCTTGAGGAGAATCCAGTTTCCTTCTGAGAATCCTTAACTAATGAGCCAATAACTTGATGTCCTAGATAGAAAAGATTACTTCTTCAGATATATTGTCTGCTAGTTATAATTTAATTAGCCAGACAGAAAAAAAAAATAAATACAGATTTCTGTCTCTGTGGTTGCATCATGCAGCAATAAGCATGTTACATGAATGAGTCTGTACCACAGAGGATGTAAAATCATGTTGTAAAATAATTTTATGAATCATTGCATTTCTGTTTAGTTATAAACTGTGGTAAGAAAGTTTTATGGAGATTTCATTTGTGATTCCTTTTTGCAATTTTGTCTACACATAAATTTTTTTTCAAGCAAGCTGTAGCACAGAAATCATGTTTTCTTTATTTGGATTTCAAAAACCTCAAGTTTTAGCTAGTCTTCTCTGAAAACTTCCTTGAACTTGTTCTTCTGATGCAGTGAAATACAGCACAAGATTAAAACTCCACCAAGGTGAAGTGGGGTGGAGAAGGAAGGAGAAGAAGGAACAAGGCATTGGGAGGGTACTTGTGCTGATGGAATGAAGCTTATTGTCCACAGGCATTGGTAATATGGAATATTTTTGGGACCATTTTATTAATGCTATTGACATGGCTCACAGAGCTTTTTAGTGTTTGAAATTCCTGCTTTTGATTCCAGTTTGAGAATAATAAGGTAATTTTTTATAGTTGAGTAGTGAAGATTTTTGAAGTCCATAATTTTCTGTGAAGATAATATCCACATATGAACCATCCGGTATTAGAAGTAGATTTCCTTGTTGGCATATTATGCAAATGATAAATTTCATTGTTGTTGTTTTTGTTAAAAACACATTGTTCAATGTTGAAGATAAAATGCTAAAGCATTTCAATCTAATGAGTACCTTCCCATTGTGATTTGACATTTACACGGTGACCACTTTAAAGTGTAATCTCACTTAGCATTCCTTCTTTTAATTACTAAAAAACAAACAAACAAACAGACAAACAAGCCAACAAAAATTGCAATACCTGTTAAAGTTTTCAGTTTTCAGAATGTTCACACGGTAGTTACGGTGGTAAATGCCACAAAAATCATAAAACCAAAGAAGTTTTCAAAAGTTTTGCAAAAGTTTGGCTCCAGCTTCTTTGGTTTGTCTCCAAATTTGCTTTATTAAGATTTTGTAACTTACAAAAACCAGTTCAACGGGGATTAATCCTGTTGAAGAGATCCGTAACAGTTCTACATGACCACAGTAGCCTGCTTTTGGCTTAAATCTTTATGATCCATAAATCACCAGAACATATCACCTTCCCAAAATTAAGAAATGGGAGAAATGAGCAATCTAGCCACATCAGAGAAGCAGGGTAAACAGTGCATAGGCTTCAAGGTTGGCATGGTTATATTGTATTTATTAATAGGTAGTCTGGTTTGTGCCTCACTGTGTCTACATGGCACTGCTCTGTGTCACTTAAGCATCTCCTATAGGAGGATAAAAGCAAACCCTGTCAGATCAGTTTTGCTGTTAACCTTTAAACAAAATATACCTCAGTATTACCTTCAAGTGAAAATACCATTACACAATTCAAATATTCATATTTTAATAATACAAAATGTTTTTATTACTAACATATGCGAAGAAAATTTTGCAATGTGAAGTTTTTGTGAATACCACATGCTTTTATAAACAATGATAGAAGCTCATATTTGTATTCATTCTTGTCTGTAGAACAAATATTCTATGACCTTTCTGGGAGGTAGAGCATTTTAGATTAATTTTTTAAAAATTCATAGTTACCTAACAGCTTTGAGCTGGTATGAAGGCACGTGATGCAGAACATGGACTTTATAAATTTTTATGAAAGATCAAAAGAAAAAAAGAAAGCTGCCAGCATCAAACAGGCACACACATAATAACAAATAATGAGGATAAAACTTTTGTGACCAATACTAAGCCAAGGACTTGGATGTTGCACTCTCAGTCTGAGTGCCCAGAAAGGATGGAGTGAGGACCCTAACTTGGAATTTCCTGGCTGTCATCAATTCTGTCACAACCATAACGTGTTTCAACATGTTTTCAGCTTTTAAATTTTTTCCCTCCTCTTTAATATAGTCTAAACTAGACATAAAATGGAAAAAATGTACTATTTCCACCGAGCACTGATGCCTTTGACATCTGCTTCCAAGTGTTATTCATCACCACAGAGTGTAACAATCTGAGAGCAAGTACAATGTACCTTTTGGAAAAAGTGAGTCTCTGTGATTGCTTCTCATAACAAAGCCTGCCCTTTCCCCTAGTAGTTAAAGCTCTATGTATGTTCATAAAAGAAAAGTGCCACAGCCCACCTACAAGTCCTAGGAAGCAGTAGCATCTGCCTTGTTTCTTTTTAGGGTCGAACACCCAGCCTCACTGACAGCAAAAGGAATGTCCCATATTCTCTTTTTTATGCAATTTCCAATCCTTTTATTATTTTTTTTAAATCTACTCCCATCCCACAGTAGCATTATTTTATGCTCACAACAAAGTACAGAGCAAGGAAAGCACCAAACAGAATTTCTGAAAATACAATGTCCTAATGAGCTTCTACGTCAACTTTGTGGGGTTGCAAACAGCACAGAAGACAGAATGCGAATTCAACATCAACATGTTGGAAAAACAATCCAAAAATCAATGCATGAGATTCAACAAAGGTAAGTTCGCAATGATGCCTGCAGGAAGGAATAAATTCATGTGTATGCCTGCTAAGTGTGCTGGGATGCTATGATCATAAAGTTATCATGATTCAAAGCCACGATTGCAAATAATGCGCCCTAGCGGGGGACTGACTTTGGCAATGTCCTATGTATGATATAGAAGGTCATTATTCTGCTGTTTTGCACTGGTGAATCTTCAGCTGGGAGACAGAATCCAGTTTTAGTCACTGTACTCAAAGACAGATAAATCTCAAAGAGCAGAGAACTCAGAAGACAGCCAAACGGCGATCCAAAGAAAAAATGAACAGGGAAAAAGAAGAGAGGTCATAGATGAAAACACTTTTGTAGTATACAAAAGGCCGTCCACTATCCATACAATAAGAGACTACCAGTCTAACTTACATTGAAAATAATTTAGATTGAGTGTCAGAAAAATCTTGCTGTGATATAGACAGTTAAAAACTGGAACAAAATACCAAGCAAATAACCTAAAATTTCCTTTACTGGAGGTTTTAATGACCTAGTTAGATGAGCCTGTCAAGCTTCAGAAATCTCCCTTTTGGTCCTAGACTTCTACAGTTATGAGCTTGGCTTCCATATCTGTGGAAAGGGTTACCAGTACTTCCTTCTACAGCATCAGACTCTTTACATGGAAAGTACTGATGAAAATGCAGAAAAAGTAGGGAATTGTGGGCCAAATCCCACCAGTACATTCCCATCCAAATTAATGGCGTAACCCTCACCTCTCCTCTTTTTTTGTGTCCCTCCTTCTTCCCTCCTTACTTTCCAGCTTTTGTCATCTTACTGAGTTCCTATTTGTTTTTATTTTCCCCTTCTCTTTCTGGCTTTGCTTCTTTCTCCAGCTGTGCAAATCATGAGAAGAATTGCTGTGTCACTAGGCAGAGAGAGGAGAGCATGAGACAGATACTATATGTTCTCATCCACAAGAACTGGGGAGTGATGATTAAAACATTAATGGAAATGGTCAATAAGAGGTAAAAATTTTAAACAATATTCACCAAATGACATAACCATGCAGGTGTTCTTAACAGTCCTATTGGTGCTGCTGGTTACCAGCACTGATCAAGAAACTTGGTAATGTTGTTTATTAGAGATTTAACTATCACACATAATCTTTGTGGAAACACCTCAACTGCAAAATGCCACAGCAATCAAAAAATTTGTGTTCACTGTTAATGTCTCTGAAGAAATGAAAAAGCATGTCTGTGCAGTTTCATTTGCTACTGTTTTGTGATATCTTCTCATGGGTAAAAAAATCCCACAAATCAACAACAAACCCCACAAAACAATCAACAAAAAAAACCGGTGAACCAACAAAAAACTCCAACACACCCAAAGACGGGTACAATGAAACGCATCTAAAATGCTAGAAAAGTTTATAGCTTTTTGACTAGTTGCTCACTTTTCAGTTGAACAATGTTCATCTCTGCCTTTGCTATGCAGCCCCTATACAAGTGATGATAGCACTGACTGCAATAACTGATTCTCCACCTTATTTTCATATATCACAAACAGCGTTTTGTGATGAAAATATACATAACAGGCAAGACGGTATCATTCCTCATTTTAAATACAGTATTATGCATAACACTCTCTGTTCACATAGAACACTGTTCACATTGCCTGTCAAGTCTAATCACTTAATTATAATTTAAAGTCTATTTAACTTAACAATGGGACACTGTTCCACACAGTGACATCTGCGTTCAGCTCTTTTCAGGGTACTGCTGCAATTCCAAGCTTCAGTCTAGTCTAATTGTCCTTCCATCATTTAATACATTACAATTTAAAATGACTGTGTCCCTTGCGTATTAGGGATTTTTCCTGACTGACTAATGTTAAAATGATTTTAAATTTCTCTTCTCCGTATGTTTACTAAACATGTGGCTGGAAACCAAACTTTCATTAAAAGTCCATCCTTGGCCCTAAGAGTGCTGAAGTCACTTACTGGCAGGCACAACTGGTGAAGAACAAACATCAAGGGCATGCCTTGGACATTTGATATTTAACCCTATCTTTTTACCCAAGGAAACCCAGGTTGCACTTTGTCAGAAATGAAATAAGTTGGTGAATGGAAACCAGATTAGCATCCAGAATCTGAAACTTTAATGAATGAAAGAAACCTTGAGAAGGCCCTTGATGCACCTGCCTTATACAATGCAATTAAGCAGAAAAGAAACTTACCTAAAAACATGCTATAAATCTATAATATCCTTTATAATAATACCCTTTTTCTTTCAACTACTTTTACTTATATCTGGAGATATTACTTATATCTGTACATCTGTATACTTATATCTGTATATACTTACATCTTTATCCTGAAGGTAGATTTGAAAAAAAAGCGCTTGGTTTGATTTTTTCAGTTTTAGATAAGTTCACATTAGATGTATAAGTGGACGTGTTCTTAGCAACTCAGGCTTCTGTCTATGGTAAGTAATAGTAATAATTCAGAATTTTTGTGGTTTGCTTTGATAAATTTGAAATAACCTGCTGTTGGAATTGGCTACCGCAGATACTGGTTCATCACGGCCCCATCAAGAAGTGCTTCAGCGACAAGGTGTGCATAGCTAGTGCTATTCCCCCTTTGAAATCTCCTCAGTGTTTCCATACAAACTAAATTGTCCTTTGTTGAATACAGGCAATTAAGGATGATTCATATAAAAAAGCAAGATCTGACTCTGTATAATTATAATCTCCTTTCAAGATAATACATACTTTCATATTAGTTCTAAGCATCATTCTAAAGGGGTAAATGACAGGAAAAATTAAACTAAGGTTACAGCAGTGATGTTTATAATTGATTTTTACTCTGCATAGAATTGTCTTTCAGTTCATTACATGAAGTCTCTGGCTTCATGTGTTTGACAGCAAAAACAGAGAAGTATGGGAATAAACGTGGATCTCCTTTGTCATATGTAGCATACTGAAAAGAATGAAATTCTACGTAAAGATTATTTATTTTAAATACCAAGCATCAGAAACAAGTGATTACCACTGGTAATTTAGTAGATCTAATTTCTGTGACTAGTCGTAAGTTAAAAAATAAGTCTGTGAACAGCTAGCTGCTATGATTTCTCATTGGTCTTGTAAAGGACACTCACATGTTTGTGCTGCCAAGACCTTAATATAGATCTTAGCCAAGGTCTACAGAAATCCAAAAAGTTATGCTCAATGTCATTCTTTTGAAAGAATCTGGGCTCTGACCTGGGGTCCAAGTTAAACTCAGCATACTCTTTACAGAGTGTTGACATGGAGACATTACTTAATTCTGGTACAGCGAGGGTGACTCGTATGGATCATTTAGGACTGTCAAAACAGACTGTCCTGTGACTAAGGACTTGCTCCATGTGCTTGCAGTATCAAATTCTTGGGGTAGAAACCATAAAGCTATTGCTCATACATTTGTGGAACAGGTCAATTTAAAATCCTCTAACACATAAATAATGCCCTTTTCAAGAAGAAAATATTTAATTGAAATATTATGGGAAAAAAGAAAAGAAAAGCGAGGGTAAAAGAAAATCATTTTAGTCTGTAGCAAACACACCAGTCAAACATAAGAACAACAGCTAACTATGCCAGTACTTATTTTAGGGATTTATTTTCCTTTGCATTAATTCTGAAATTAAGCAGTTCATTTATCCATATTTAGTCTCTACCGAGGAATAACGACCCCCTACGCTGGTAAATCCAAGCATATTCCATTAGTTCTGATGCTATTGTAAGAGCTACTGAAAAACAGAGTGACTAAACTCAGAACAAGACATAGGGAACAGACAGGTACTTAAAAGCAAATATTAGTGTCAACACTGAAAACTTTTATACTGGTTAAAGGGCAGAAAAGGATAATTTAATTGTTTGCAGTTCACCTATGAGAGGAAAAAAGCTGTAAAGGAATGGCTTAACGTATATAAATGTGTATTAGAAAAGACTAGGCACTGCCATCACTGTCCCCTGCAGCTGGTCAGTGCTCAGTGACAGAAAGTGCCAAGCACAGGTAGGAAGCTGTTCTCCCCTCCCGTGGCAAAGGCACAACTCTCCTCCAACACTTTCCAGGCAAACGTGTATGAGCAAAGGCTCATTTTGAAGTATTGATAGAATGTTTTTGCTTGAAGAGCTTTCCAGATTTTAATATAAGTAAGAAGGTTCTTGGCAAAGTGATTAAAAATGGCAGTGCACAGAACAGTCTGGGAATTACCATATCAGCAACAATTTTGGATCTAAAATCTCCTTCTTTCTGCTAATACCAAATAACTAACTTTGGCTGAGGGCAGGGAAAAATTAAAAAAAAAAAAAAACACCACAACTTAAAAATCTCACCTTTCAAATGAAAAGGAGAGAAGCTGCAGTTTCTCATATGTTGTTTGGATGTAGCAGCCCTATTTGCTTTCTCACACCTCCTCTGTGGGACCCAGCAATAATAATATTATGAACAAACCAATCAGCCCCATTATAACCTCCCTTAAGCTGGCCCCCATCATACCAGTAGGTTATACTTTTAAAGCAACATCAAAAAGTTGGAGTCTGGTACATAATTAACTTCTGGAATGAACCACAAATGACATGGCTTAAAACATACAAAAGAAATATTTTCCTTCTGAAGACTGAAGTTCTAAGAAAAGCCATATCAAGCTCTTTTCTGGATCTTATGATCTTACAGACCTCAAATCACTCATGAGAGAAGGTCACTGTTCCTGCTGGAGTAACTTTTCTCCCAGGCCAATGACAAATTTGGGAACAGGACTAAAACTTCCCAACTCTCAATCCAGCAGAGTCTAACAGACCGCCTGCATTGGATACAGTCTGTCCTAGCACAGACAGAGGGGAACAGCCATTATCAAATGCCACAAAATAAAATACAAATAAAAGCCTAAGGAAAGAGAATTGGGGCATAAGGTAGCAGCAGTGGTTTGGTCCTTCTTCTGAATAGAAGATAAAGAAATCAAAAGCTTGCATCTAGGAAGATAAGCTGAGGGGGAAGACTATCTATTTCAGCCCAGACATTATGGTGCAGGTTGGGAGAGACAGGAACTTGGCGTCATTCCTTGGAAGAAATATCAAATCACTGTCACCACTCCCTGATGAAAAAGTAGTTGCACTAATGTTTACATTGCTATTTTTAAATCTAGTACAATTATTCTACAAGAAAAATTTCTTTATTTCAAAGTTTATAACTCTGTTGTAAACATAAACTACAAATGTAACTACAAAATGAAGAATCACGTGCTATCTAATAATAAAATCTGTTTAATTTATTTTTCATATGGGAAAAATACTTATTTTTCCGATTTTTCCATGTGTCTTTCTTGTTCTTTGGTGCCTTTTTTCTCCCCACCTTTTCTTTTGGACTATTTCTGTTTCCTTAAGAAAAATTACTACGACATTTGTGATCCACTTTTACCTCCATAAGCTTGACTGAGAACCATACCAAACCCAACAATGTTTTCCTTGAGAAAAAAGTAGCAAAGCACTTCAGCTGTACATTCTACTTGCTACTGAAAATATTCTAAGAATTACAGAAATAAAGGCAAATTCTAAAAAGCTTGATTCTAGCTTCCATATATTCATACTAAACTACAGTGACAGAAGTACATCGTGGAAAAAAAGTTACTGGTTAGAGTAACTACCTCACTTTAGGTATGGCTTATAAACCAGTCTCCATAAAGATTTTAGGACGTTTGTCAACTATGATGTCAAGGACAGAGTTTCTTTGCTTTTGAAAAGACCAGTGAAATTCACAGGAGAACCACTATTTAGTTTAGCCATTTAAACCAGTTCCAAAGTTTTCCAAAGAGCATTGTTCTACCTTTAAATTGGGGTGGGAGAGGGGGGAGGGAGGGACGAGAAAAAAAGAACAAGAAGTTCACTGTTCCTTTGCGTAGCTCCATAGTGTGAGCATTGTTATACTTCTGTGTCCCCTTCCTTGGAGTGGACACAGCAACATCCTGAGATGAAAAAAGGCAAAACCAAGCATGTGATTTCAGCTGTACCTATCCACAGCTGATAGATACCAAAAAATCCTCTGTTGAGGGAAAGAAGTAGAGGTTCTGTTTGGCATGGCATTAGAGGGATAAACAAAAGACAAAACATCCCAAAGTGCAGCTGAATGGCCCTTTTAAACTCATGGTGTAGCCATTTAATCAGAAAACAGCTGGGATGGAAAATCTGATATTTCTTGGCAGTCTCTGTAACATTTTCTTCTCACTGATGAAAAGTATGATCCCAAGGGATTGTAATTAGGCAATAATTAATCAGGCATACAAGCACCTCAGCAAACGACACAAAGCTTCAACATCTCTGAACATTCCTTCATTTCTTTTTGCTTCTTCCAAAGTACACTGTGAAAATCAAACTCCAAAGTTAAAGACGGAGAGGCTGCCAGGTGGGATGAGGAAGATCATAGCACCAGTCAACAATAACATTGAAACATGTGAACATTTCTGGTCTACAGCTAATCCCAAAGGGGAAGATCCACTCACGTACTATGGCTTAGTAAAATTTTGCAGTTTGAAGGAGGATATGATGAGGACACATAAAAAGAGAGGAGCTCCAGTGACTAAGTTTGAGTCCAGATTCAAATGGGACTTCTTACTTCAATATTCAATTTAGTATGCAGAGAAGGGAGAGCCACCTGCACTGTCTGGACCTGAACCTTTCCAGAGATAAAAATTGCCCAAAAGTTGATTTTTAGTTACAGGTCCTGGAATGAGCTACAATACATTGCATTGCACTTGTGTCAAGAGATAAAGTTCCAAAGCTAAATGTCAGTAACGACTTTTCTGTAGTTGTCTCTTCCTCCCATTTTCAGTACTTTCTCAGCATTTGGAAGACCACCACAAAGGTAATTGTTGACACTGCCCATGCTCCATCAGCCTGCATAAAATAAATATTTTCTTTTAAACTTGCATCAGTAAAAAATATGCCTGCCAAATCAGCTCCAAAGTACAAAAGAGGACGAAGGGACAGACCAAAACTGTCATTGACAATAATGGACAAAGGATAAAAAAATTAAAATTCATCTTTTGACTTAAAGGATACTGCTGCTTGGGATGACAAAATATTCAAACTATTCAAAGACTCTTCTCCCTTCACTGGCATAGTATCTCCATTCCACTTAGAGCTGTGGCAGATGGAATTTTTTGTAACATTGGCTTTTCTACCTTTTTTAGCAACATTTTCTTGTTACCTTTTACAAGAGAGAGACCCACAGACAGAGGAGGAGGGTGCCTACGGGATTAAAACCTCCATGGCTGGCTCCATTACGTCTAACTTCCATTGATCTGCAGAAAAACCAACCCAGCACGGTGGGACCTGGCAGGCTGGCAGCCAGAGAGGTGGCCTAAGGTTATGCTGCTTTCAAGTACAAAGTCAACAAGGAAGATTTGAAGAGCTTTTCTAGCAATTGCTGTTTGTAATCATTAAATGGCTTTTGCCACCTCTCAGAGGTTTTGGTGGTATCTTCAGGTGACAGGCAGGTGCCCTTTGATTTGCTTATAATTTTGGTGCTTTATTTTAGGGGGTGAGGACATGTAGCCTGAAAAAAAGTGAATTTCATTATTGAGTCCTTCGGAGACTTGAAATTATAGAAAGATGGATAATTATTTGAATTTCAGCCTTTGCAAGGAAATTCTGTATTGCCACTTCCATGCAAGAGAAGCAGTTGGGAAACAGAAATACAGTTCTGGTAACTATATTTTTTGGCTCCAACACAGTGTGAAAGCAGGCTCTTAAATCAGTTGGCATCCAGCGGAAATGGTTTAAGATTTCTCTACCTTACGGGCAGTTATCAGTGAAATGTTGACAGTTACAGACCTACAGAAGCTTTATGTCTGTAACTACTCATTCTTAATAGTCAGCTCTAATGCTGGTTTGCTGTCACTCCTTCATTCACAGTGACAAGAAAAGAGAACACGATCAGCACAGCTGCCCCTGGTACAGGCCAGATGCCAGTGCAAAGGCAGAAGCAGAGACATCCCAGTGAAAACTGCAACTACAAAAACCATTTTAATCTTTTGGATCATGTTCATGTGATAAGTACCAAAGTGCACTGGAAAACGTCTCTGGAGGCAGAAATACCTACTGTAAATTACTATAGAACAGGTACAAGCACAGGGCATGGATGACCAGCCTCCCTTTTCAGCTTTTTGCACTGTCAGGTTTCAAAGCAGATACAGAAATATCAGCTGTCGAGATTGTCAGTTAAAACTGAAATGTTTGAAAATTAAATTCTTCCCTCATCTACAGGCATTACAGAGAAATTCAGCCAAAACAAAGGAGATTAAGTAAGATTTCTTGTAATACCTTGATAACCCTTCTTCCAAACCAAATAAACTCTTACACCACACTATATCTTC
>JAOXNG010000052.1:14356477-14377944 GCA_028566535.1 Scolopax minor | reverse complement strand
ACCAGCCAGGATCTCTGAGCAGTGTACACTGCTGTAGTCCTCTGAGAAGCTTGCTAACCAGGAAAACTGACAGCTGCACATTTTAAGAGGCTGTTCCTACTGCTGTGGAAAGTAACTCCAATAGCCCTAGTGCTCAGAGCTGTAGGACAGGGAAGGCACAACATACAGGCTTGTCATCACGGCAAAGGCCTTGACAGAGTCTACACTCAACACCATCTAAGGAGGACCCAGGCTACACCACCTCCAACCACACTGGTGTCACCAGTATTGGCTTTACTCAAAACAGCCCCACTCTCAAGGCTCCACTGCACCTGTGACTGCATGCATCAGGTGAAGCTCTTGCCAGAGCTAGGCATTTTATACTCCATCAAAGCACCCTGCTGCTGGATCAAAGGACTACGTTGCAGTTTAGGTAAAGACCTGAAGTTATTCATGTTACTGACATCTAGTAAATGAGAACAGAGCAGCAGGTCCCAAAGAAAGTGGGATAAGTAAAGAAATCTATGAAAAATCTTTCTACATCTATTCAGATTGTGCATTTATCTTCTTTGAATCTGTTCACAGGCACTTAAACTCCGTAACATTTCCAGAAGATGGAAATATTTATCATAGGAAGACTGAGATAGTCATTTAAACAACATCAAGGACTAAAAAGGAAAAAAATAAATTAATCTGTGCTATGCTCTAACCACTGGGCAATGCCGCATCTGTATTAGATGGATCAAGCTGCTGCAGCACTTGAGAGGGAGAGGCTGCTCCTTGGCAGGAACAGGCAGAGGGTGTAATGCTCAGGAACTCCACTGTCCCTTGCCCAGCACAACACTATAGTTGAGGAAAAAAAAAATAAGATGGAAAAACAAGGCAAGAAGAGATGATCTTGGCTGAGCACATAATGGGTATCTTGAATAACTGATATTTAAGTCATGTTCTTGTTTATTCTTTTAAACATACTTGTGGTGAGAAATCATTCACCTGTTATAAATTACAAGCAACTGATAAGTCTCCACTTATGAGTCTCCAGTCAATAGCACTTGTATTAAAAAATAGCACAAAAGAAAAGCCATCCATAACCAGATGTATTTTTTTCAGAGCTGGACCACATAGAAAACTTTCCAAAGGAGATATATAGCAGATTTCTTGAAAATATTGCCTCAAAATAGCCTTTTAGACTCAAAAAAAGAGCCTCAAAGTGTTATTAGGCAATTAAAGAAAATTTATTTCACTCTTCACCCATTAGGTTGTAGTTCTTTGCTGGATGTAACTTTAATATTAAAAAAAGATTAATTTGTATGCTTGAAGCCTGTTCTTTTTAATCTTAATGAGTTTTGATTTTACACAGTGTAGAATCTTATCCAGAATAGCTTTGAAAATTGAAAGGAATAAGATCAGAGAGTTGAGAATATGAAGTGTGGTTTTATCCAACATATGACTAGATGTTTCCAACTAGTACACTGTGTTAGGGAGAGGAAATTGAGCCATTAAAAAAAAGAAGTATTTTTATAGGAGATCTTCACAAGCATGTTACCTCTGCTGACCTTTAGATAAAGGTAAAAAGGTTAATGCAATAATTTGGAAATTATTAGCCTGAAAAAGGACCAATGACCCTCTCAGGGTTGTTCCCAGATTTCTCCAACATAGCTCGTTATTCCTAGGAGATCATTTGAGCCATGTAGAGACCTTACTTAGTCAGAGTAAAAATATTTTTCTGCCTTTGTAGTGGCTCTGTGAATATATAAAATGTGGAGTTTCCTTTTGTTCCACCTCCACCCCTAGAGCTGGAGAGGGTGCCAGAGCAGGCTTTCATTCATGGGACTACAGATTTTCCAACCATATACTGCACCGGAAAGAATAACAGTTGAGATTGACTTCTCCCTAACATATCCTCTCCAATTTTAAGGGTTTGATCATTGAACCATCAACTCCCTCAGTGCACCAAACTATGCAAATTCATTTTACCCATTTACATCATAGTTCAATTTGGCTGACAGTTTCTTTTTCCCTGGTTTAAATCATGACGGTATTGATAATGCAGACCTACACAAAGAATGCAGAAGAAATCCAGAATTCTGGGTTCTTTCCCAGATCCTTCATTAACTTGTAATTCAGCTTGGGCAAACAACTGAATTGCTTTATGCCATGATTTACTTTTAGTTTAGTGTCAAGCAGTAAAGTATCTCTGGGATAGATTCGAATCTCAGACAAGTTTACAAAGTAACCTTTAGGTTTTGCTAAAATAGGTAGTGCTAACTGTAAGGAAACATGGAATGAACCTGAAAGGAAAATTTGAAAGCAGAACCTTTAATAAGGGCCATAATACTAATTTTAATCAGAAGTGCCTCACAATTTCATCCCCTTCGTTCTTCAGATGTAGATTCTCCTAAGTCAAATTTCTATCAATCTGTTTTTCTGCAAAACACACAAATACGAACTCCAAGAGAGAAGACCAAGAAAAATTTGTTGTACTACTACAACAGACAGTCTACTCATGACTTAGCAGGAGTTCTGTCACTGAGGATCAAGCTCTCTGAAATATATGCCACATCTAATTCAAGGTTACATACTCTGGAGTCAGGGAATTAAAACTTTATGTGATATTAAAACATGCAAATTTGTGGCAGTTAAAACACCCATAAGAAATTAGAAGTCTAAGTTAAGAACACATTATAATGTAATATTATAATATAATATATAATAATATATATAATAATTCTTTCACAGGTAGTTCATTATCAATATCTCTTATTATAAAATTTTAAGGGATACTTTAAGAAAGGTACGAAGACCATTTTTGGTTTTCTGATGTCTTGGCTTTCTATTTTGTGTTTCTGAGATATGACTAATTTCTGAGAATTGTACTCACTTTCTAATATCATATCATCATTAAGCTGCTTTTTCCCTATGAACAAATAGCGTAGCTGTAGGAAGTCTAAGATTGATTTGTATTTCTACAGTAAAATGCAATGGAATAATTTCTAACCGGGCCTGTAATTCATGAAAATGAGTTACTGTAATTATTCTCTTGCTGATGAGCTTTTCCTCATTAAAAAAAAAAAAAAAAAAAGGCACTTGTTTCTGAAGTTTTGAAAGATAAAATAGTTGGATGAGAGAGCAAGTGAGAGACAGTGTGCAAACATGACATTAATTTTATTCACTGATTAACCTCACTCCTAGGTAAGGGCCACCACTGAAAGAGAAGTCACACACTGTACTCTTTCTGACTCAACGAATCTTGCATTCTCCATAACCCACTGGCTCATGGACTGCCTTCCCCATATGCAGGGCAGAAAGGGAACTTCACAGGCAGCATTTGGTAGCTCAGCTCAAATCCCCAATCACAACTGCTCTGTTTTCAGCGTGGCCCCTTAACGCACGCTCCAATTCCCCTTTTCTTCTCCTGCCTCCCCACTTTCCTGGGGTTCGGGTCTCAATCCATGACTTTATGCAACCTGTTTCTGTGACAGAGCCTGAAAATATTCACAAGGCAATTGTTAAGAAGGGACAGGCAGAGTGCACCAGAGTGGAGAGGGGGAAGTGGGCAGGACAGTCACCCATTTGAGACGCAGCCCCTTGGCAGACATCATCTTCAAAAAAACCACCAGAACTAGACTTCTGACTGACACAAATCAGGCATTGCCAGCTATCACTCCAGGCTCCTTGAGGGCTCAGTCAGTGCTTGCATCCATTCATATGGGGTCTATGTGTGCAGCCTTAGAAACTTAAATTTCCTTTAACATAAAAACTAATGCAGAGCAGTAGTTACAGGTATTGTATGGACTATACATGCAGTGTGCATTTTGCAAAAAGAAAAACTGGCAGAATCTGGCTGTAGCACAATCTATTTTTGCAAGAATAGGGGGCTGAGATGATTTATTTATCACAGAGTCTTGTTACAGCAGGAGAACAGTTTCTTGGTTTCTAACATACAATAGTGGTGCCAGTAAACCCGCAAAGTCACAGGCTCCTGTCACCCTTTCAAAAGGTTTTCCCGCTGATGCTGTTCTTTTCACCAGTAGCTAGATGAAAGCTGAAACCAGGATTCAAACCCAATACTCTGCCAGCTGTACTAAGCAAAAGCCCAGGAGTCCTGACTCAAGCAGCAAGCTGTAGTGTCTAGAAATTAGACTCACTAATAAGGTTACCTGTTGACATACACACCAACTCCAAGGAGTTCAGATTATTTCTTTACTCTCCCCCTCTCCTTTACGTATCTGACTAATAGATATATTATAACTAGTTCACTAGGCTATAAATTTGGTGCAATAGTGCAAACTATTTTCAATCTGAGCTTAGTTAAAAAGGCAAAAGGTATCTCAAGGAGCAAGCTGACCCCATTATTAGACCCTCAGGGAGCTAAGACAGCAGCCAGCAGTGGAGCCAGCCAAAATGCCTGAGCTGGGGCCAGCTAAGAAGCCAGCCAGGCAAATCCAAAGCTGCTGGAAAAATACATTTTGGAGCATGGTGTCTGGGACCCCGAGCTACTATGCACACCCTGCCTTAGTGGATATGGGTGTTGGCTTGAATCTAGAAGCACAGGCGAGAGGGTGGACAGGGAAAGCAAGTTAGACTGCAGTTACATAAGAGGCCTATTGACTTTTTAATGACTTTGTTATTTGGAAGTAGCAGGTATGTTTACCAGACCATAATCTCCTATTTTACAGTAAAAGGTTTTTACAAGGAAAGGATATGTAAAAAGGGATCTTACAATATACCCTTAGAGAAGCACAGAAGGCTAGAATGAATAGGTAGCACAAGAAAAGTGTGATGTACCTGTCTACTTAAAGCCTTTACAGGCTCTGGAAAGTGTATTTCGCAGTCGCTGTTGAGCACAATTGCTCTTTAAAGCCAACAGACAGAAGGACTTTGGAAAAACATGGTCTTCACCACCAAAAGCAGTAAAAAGCAAGAAGATTTAACAGGATCACTGTTATTCAGTCACTTCCAGATCCTTATTGTAATAATAAAGCAAATTATTTATTAATTTCAAAACACAGTGTAGATGACAGTACAGAAGATAATCCAGAGACACAGAATCTGTTCTCCCAATGGGAGATGGACTGAACTGTATTTTGAGTGACTTCTGTTGGTGGGATCACTGCTCTAAGCTTAGCAAAATAACAGGACAGCATCATGACACATTTCCCCATCTGTGACCAGTGTGGAAGAGCATGTCAACCTTAAACATTAGAAATTGATATCTAACCACATTCTGTATCAGTGGATCAATCACTTATGCCATTATACTGAAGGGTTGATCTGTTCTTAAGAAGGTAAGATTACCTAATGCATAAATGCCTAAGCAATTACTGATGGAATTAAAAAGTCACAATCCTAGATCACAGTACAGCTATTTATAAAAATCCTATTCTGTTTTTATGTCTTCTATCAGACCTCAGCTCATCACTGGAAAGGAGCATTTCTATGGGATGCTGGAAGTCTTGAAAAATGTTTGTTCCAAGGATCTCTGCTCCCTTTGGTAGGGAAGCATTTTAATGGAACCCTAAGTAAGAGGGGAAAAAATAAAACAAAACACAACCTATGCCCACAAAAGCTACAAAATGAGAATGTAATAAGAATCTTGGGAAACTGAAAAGTAGATGGAAATACCTGATACAATTTGGGATCAAAACATGGTGTTATGTCTATGGCCACTTTTAAGAGTATTAGTTTTTCACTCTTGTGACATCTGAAGGTTCAGGCACAATGCCTGTCCAAGAATTCAGACTGATTTTTGGGCCCAGCTCCCCTTCTAAGGGAACAGACAGTTTTAAGACACAAAACAGTGAGCCTACAAGAAGAAACAAAACAAACTAAGTTAGAAGCCTACAGCAGAAGAGAAGAAATGGCGCTTAGAACTTTTTTTCAAAGGATTGCCAAGCACTTCATGCTTCAGGTTGGAGTGAATTAGTACAGATCAGGTACTGTATAGACACAGACTGTCACACCCTTGTAAAAGTTTGCCAAAACTAGCACAAACTTATGTAAGATTATTAGTATCTTCATTACAAATGAAGATGAACAATAATTAATGTAACAGCATCCCAGAGAGCAATCTGGAAGAAGGGTGATAAAGAGCCATGACCCTATCAAAAATGGGAAATGGGGCTCAGGGGATATTAGAGATTTAGAGAACACAGGCCAAAAAAATTTTACTCAGTTACACAGATGTAACATGTTTGTCCTGAGATGGCCATCACCCCTGTTTGCTACCTAGTGATATACACACATTTTTCAGTCCTTATGGCATTTTATTCTCCTCAGTAGAAGTTGGGATATCGCACTGAGCCAGGGTCTCCTAGTGCTTCTCTGTACAAATAGAAGTACATTTTTAAGAATCTTGTCACTGAAATTTGTTTCTGTTCAGAGTCTCAAGTAAGTACAAATCAAATACATAAGATATGGTATATTTTTGTATAAAGAGAGAAATGGAACAGAAAACTTTCCTGCTGTCAGAAATGTTCTTTTTAATCACTAGTGTTTGGCAAGGAAACATATGTGCACATACACACAAGTTTACTGTTTCTCTGGAAGTCTGAACTCTTGTACTTTAGACCAAATAAAAAGCAAGGAACAGGCCAAATTCTGACCAGAATCGGAAGCAAAGTTAAGTTGATCTGCAGTGTTGAAAGACAATCACTGTTTAAAACAAGTAATTACAAGGCAGTGAAATTAACTTGGGGTAAACATAGGCTACTGTTGCTTTGGCACATAAGAGACTAACATGGTTTAGAAACATCACTGCTGTTTTCTGCTGACAAGACCAAGGAGAGTACACCACCATCCTGAAGACACTAAGACTTCTGACAGGAGAATAACAGATCTGTCAGAACAGAGTAACAGCAGCCTTAAATGAGCAGGAAGATAAAAGGTAACTGGAGAGAACTTTTCCTTCTGTTAGGAAAAGTTATCGACACCTGCCAGTACTGCTTTATCTGGGGCATAAGGCATTTAAAACAGGAAGGAAACATGAGCACATTTCATCTGGCACCTGGTGAAGTACCACAGAGGGTTGGATGTCTTATAAACCTGGAAGAGTATCTGGGAATGCAGCAATCCCAACAGGGTGTACATCACTGGTTTATGCACATTTATGTTATTTAGCACATAGAACACTCTAGCATTGTTTGCAGATTTTTTCCACCAAAAAGGCAGGGTATCAGATGGGTCTCCAATTTCTAAGTCCTTCATTTATGGTAACACTCAGAAGTGGAAGAAACTCCATAAATACATATAACAGTACATAAATGAACTGAAGCAATGGAGATGTAATCAAAAGTTTCTACTCAAGTGATAACCTCTAGCCAAAAGCCAGCAGAGACCCAGGTGCAATGACTTCTAATCCTTTGCCAAATGATTTCCCATTGTTTCATTCACTGAAGGCTTGAGAGTGACTTTGCAGTGGCCTTCCAGGCATATACAGGAAGCTTCAGTGTTTGAGAGCACCCACTTTTAGCTCACAACTTCCAGTAAGAGAATGTATTTGTTTGGCATTTAACATCTATGCTTCCCATAGCATCTGCACTACCCTCTCAATTTCAAGTACTTGAGAAGCGAGACAGACTGCTGTTTTTTCACTTAACCATTAATCATAATGAAAAATCAAAACAGAAAATGTTTCAAAATATAAGGCATGTTCATTCACATGGAAAAGTGTGGTTAATCTTTGTAATAGTTACTTTGATAAAATTATGCATTAAAAACTAAGAAGACAGCAAAGAGGAAAGTAAAGCCATTTTTTGAAGTTTAAATCTTCCTCACAGAATGCCAAAAGTCACAGATGATTACTGCTTGTCTCTTACGTTTTTTTATTTGGAGGTTACTATTAACAACAATTTGGAGTTAAATCAAGACCTGGATAAGTGTTTTTCTAATTTTAAAACAACAAAAAAATACATTCAAACATGTTCACCTATGTATTAATGCAAGGAACAAACACAAGAGGTTTCTAAGTGGCATGCTGAACCAATCAAACATCAAAAAAGGCATTTATCAACATAACCTTACAGATAATAACTTCAGAGCCACAGTGTAACATATTTTAGGTCAAAGATAATCAGTTTGTATTTGCTGATACTAATTGCAATGGAGAATAAACACAAGGCACTTAAGTTTCTGAAAGCATAATCCATGTACTTACCCTTTTAGTTGTTTCATTTTTTCTCACTGTGGCTAACCAGAAATTTAGCAGCAACATTATCAGGCATCAGTATCTTCCCTTTTGGCCAAAGGAAGTGGACACATTTCTGCCTTCCACATAAATTTTAAAATTTATGTCTAAACCAAAACACACATAGGCAGGTCTGGAAAAAAAAAAGAAAAATGCCAATTTTTTCATGAAAGAGGTAAGCAATGCATTTTCTAACCAGCAGTGTATTTTAAAGTTGGGAGTCCAAAATTAGAACTAGAATGGTCAAACACAGATCATTTTAAAAGAAGTACAGCAGACACATGAAGTTAAGCTAAAAAAGGGAACAGTTACTGAATCAGAAAAGTGACCAGAAATTTCTTAGGTATTCAAATTATAAAAAGAACTCCAAAGCCTCAATGGATACACTGGACTTTATAAAATCATTTAGAAGATGTGTAAGACATGAGTCAATATGAAAGCACTGGTGTAAAAGCTGACAAAAAGAACTATTTATTATAAATTATATGTTTCAGCTTGCTTTTCATTGATACTAGCAAATGCTACATTTGTCAGAAAAGGAAATGGATTCTCCTACATTTTTCCCAGATAATGAAATGCTACCTATAAGTAGTATGAGCAGTAGCAGAATACCACCTTCCTTTAAAGGTAGAAATTTCTACATTTCCACGTACACCTAATTACCCTGCTTCAACAACAACAAAAAAATTGAAAGACTCCACTTTCTTGTGAGGAAGCAGCAACTGTACGTTGAACTATGAGGAGAGCTTTGGATGTTCGTCTGTCTCAACTGCACGTAGACTGCACATCTGTCCAGCTGTACAAAGCAATCATGGAAAACTAAAGATACGCCCGAACACGTACACTAGCAATGAGTGGGCCCTGAAGGATTTGATGAATGAAAAATACTTGGTGTTGTGAACTTACGTTTGATTTCCACTGTTTAGGGAATAAGGCTGACCTTTTGGTTACCATGCAACCTAGGAAAATGGGAACTGAGCAAGTGTGTGTCACCCTAACAAAGGGCTTGAGTCAGCTATTGCTCAGCATCTTATGGACCATCTGCTGTCTGGGTACACGTCCTGATTTAAAACTGGTCCCCTGCCAAGGAAATAAAATGAAGTCTGGACTATTTCTTCCGGAAAATAGGATTAAGGAACTTTAAAAGAAAGGAAACATTGTATCATCTTGATATACCACTACAAAAGTCAGGTAAAACCCAGGAAATCAGACTTCCTGAATCAGTTTCTACAGTCCCAGCATCAGGTTTATATTTATAAAAGTAAAATTTAAAGGTAAATAGGCTGAAATAAAGACATCTATGGGGAAGGGAAAGAAGAGGAGAAAAATAAAGTCCTATTGAAATAAATACTTAAACAGAACAACAAGTAATCACTGACAAATGATGTATAATGCAAGCTTCACCTACAAAGCTATACATGCCATATGTACCATGGAAAACCTGAGCTCTGTTTGAGGCTGTAGTCTGAAGCCCCTGCTACATTTACACAAAGAAACCAATAGAACAACTCTTTGTTATCTGTCCTTGCAGATGTGAGCTTATTGATGTCCCGTATGACACAACTGTTATTTCTCTAACACTCAATGTGATAGACACCTAGAACAAAGTAAGAATGAGTAATGCTAGCAAGAGTTTCCAGTAGATCTTTATTATGAAATGTGATTTGTCAGAATCATAAAAAGGACTGTTGCCTTCCAGTCTAATATCTTTCAAGTAATCCATGAAAGATCTGAGAAGGGATATTGTGCCAAAAGATAAACCTCACAGGTGTTTTCCTTCCCCCAACACACCCTATTACTCCTACTTTCCTCCCTCTCATTTCCCTGAAGAAATTCCTACACTTTTGTTCCTCCCTCCTGGAAGAAGATAAGGCACTGTTAAAAAAATCTGTTAGATTTTGTTAAAAATCTGCAGAGGTAAAAAAGAAAGGGTGAGGAAGGACAGGAAACCTGAATGCTGTATAATTAAAATTACTCAGTCATTCTCAAATAGGGAAGTTGGCTTGACTGATGAACTAGATTGCTGTTCAAGGATCATAATAACGATAGGACCACCTAGTTCTGTTCTCAGTTGTACCTTAGTTGTACCTGTCAGTCTAAGTATTCCTGATTTATTGCTACTTTAGGTTATCACTATACTATCAAAACACCTCAAAAACATTAAGGAATTATTATCCATCAGCTACTAGAAAGATTAAAGACGCAGAGACTTTAGGACCCTTACCCAAAACAGCATGGGAACACCAGGGACAACAAAGGACCCAATCCTCTTCCACAGTGAAATGACAATCAAATGTATTTCTCTGTCTCATGCCTATGTCTTTACCTTCATGCTTTCATCCACACCATCCCTGCACTTATTCTCTGTCCAGTAAACAAGACCCATTCTCCTCCTATACCTATCTGAAATGTTACACTCCACAAGAATTGCCAACCAGTTGCTCTGTCTACTCCACACCATCCAGGCTGTTGAAAAAGAAGTGACTATGTCATCTCTCCTCACATAGGAGTGTGCCAACAGCACATAAAAAAGTGGCACACCACGACTTCCAGCCAGCCTCACTGTCGGCACTATCCCATACACAACAGACACACAAAATTGTGTAGTGGTGACCAGAAATGAATTTGTATGCTCCTACTCAAAACTGCCCAGTTCCATAGCCTTCAGTTAAAATGTAATCTCTGGCAGCGTTTTTCGGATTGGGCTACTCCTGTTCCTTCAGAAAGAGGAAGCAGGAAACATAACTCATAAGTAGATAGGCCCATGATATTGTTTTTCTGTTAACATTGCAGTTTTGCACAAATATATTCATGAAAGTAATTTACCCATATTTCTTTTCCTTTTGCTTTGAGCTGTAAAAACTTTTAGCAAAATAGCATTATTGTATGCCTGAAAGGCACTTCTTATACAGAATGTACGCTTTATGCTTTGACAGGTGCCTCAATTATTTTTGATGTATAATTTTTATTTTATTATACATGTTTTCTGTAACATACAAATTAATATTTGATATTACTTTTTTTCATTACTACCTAATGGTTTCCTTTGGGAAGGAGAGTTTGTTGTTTTATAGTTATGTCTGTGTCTTAGACTAGCAGCCAGTTTAAAGAAAAATTGTCTTTAATCAGAAATTATTCCATTACATCACGTCCTTTTTACAACTGTTCCATCCACAATCTAGTTGTATAACATAGATCCATAACATTATGGTCAAGTGGTCCCAACCTAGCACTTATCTTCATAGAGAGGAACATCTTTCTCAGATGAAATTCTTTCTGAATGATATGGAAATGCATGATAGTATGGCAATAGTATTTACATTTATACATCATTATACAGCCATGCAATACAATGCAACTCATATATATGTGTATACATCACAGATCATTAACAATAACATTGCTGTATTGCCTTTTCAAATCAAAACTTCTGATTAATAGTTTAGATTTTATAGTTTCTTTTCAGACCATGGGTATATTTAAGAATCAGTTTTGCACTAGAGGAAATAATTAGATTTAGATTAATGGCTAATAGCTTAAGCTAAAAATGAATTTTAAAGTGTTTTCAACATGTTGCAACTCCACTAGAATTCTCTTCCCCATTTTTTGTGTAGAGAAAAAAATCAGTGCCAAAAAGTAATCCAATACAAAAAATCAGATGCAATTCCAAGGTAGCCCATTGTCCTCAGCTAGGAAAACATCACTCAAGGTATTAAAATGCAATTCTTTAATAAAAAGCTTTCCTTTTTAGCAGTTACTTCACTTCAAAAGCAATTTTACTTGCAAATGAATACGTAAACCAGTGAAAGACTTTAGGAGAATCCACAATCTCCAATATTAATTGTCAACTTTTCAGCAATTCAGATGAATTTCAACATTTGAGCATTCGATATCCTCAGACACGAGAACAGGATCTTAGCCAGAAGCCTCTAAATAGTACAAACATTTGTGGACTTTTACAAGGCAGGTAAAGACTTAAATTATGTTGCTAATTAATTTTATATTTCCTTTGGCTACCCAAAGAAACCTGGAGCTGTTCAGCATTCATTGAATGGTGGGATTTTGCCAAGTATTCAGGTATGCTATTAACAGAACAAGCCAAAAGAACAGAAGTCATGCTTTCTATAATACCTACAGGGAAAAAAAGTCAAATTCAGAGCAAGTACATGCAAAGCAAATACATACATATACAAGACAGAAAGGGAGAAAGGAATACCAAAGCACCCAAGACATCTAAAAACATGTAAAAAACTTAAAACTAACATTACTACAGAAGTAAGACAACACAAACAAGACTAAAAAGACTATAGTTCAAGGACAGCAAGTATCAACCTACTCCAAAGAAAAATATTTAAAAGAAATTGAGGACAAAACGCTAACCTGAGCAACTTGCAAAAGATGTAAGATGTGGTTTGTGCTATGCATAACTGTCCAAATAGGTTACATAAGACTTAACTGATTTCTGTAATTGAGCATGGCACAATAAGCCAAATTTACCTACGTACCTACATTGTGTAGGTGTGATTCCCTGGAGAGAAATAAACAGATGCAGTGAGTACAGGCAGGACATTAAATAAAATATTTTTACCTTCAAAGCTGCTTCCCTGTCTCCTTTTAACTTGCACAGCCTGTTTTGTTTTGCTTAAAAGGATCTTGTAATTCAACTGAAGAGTATTTTATTTAAAGATCCTAAAACCCTGATTACCACACACACGTATTCATTTCCCTCTTCACTGATCAGCAAGGGGGGAACAGCATCTCTCAGTTGATTTTCAGGACACAAATGAAACTCAGCTCTCTTTGCTGTTCAGCCAGTGAACAAGTTCATCTGTTCAGCTGATATTAAATGGGGTATCCTTTATTAACCACAACAGGAGATATCAAATATCAAACTACTTTTGCTCCCACACAAAGACTTAAATAACCAATCCTCTCATTTGTTCATGCAGCTTTTTCCATCACAAGATGATACTAGAAAACTATGCAGCTCACACATGCATTTCAATGCACAGTTGTGTGTGGAAAGCAGTGAAGGGTGTATCTGTTCTGCTGTCGTGTAAAGAGATTACAGAAACTTAGGTAAGTGCACTGACGGCTGTGAGTTTTTTTCTTACATATTTTATTTCAGGCTTTGGAACTGGAAATGTCCTATTCTGAATAATATCAGAAGGCTTCAATTACACTTAAAAAAATCCAAAACTAAAACCCCAACCAAACACAAAAGGAAAACCCCACAGAAAACCACATAAAAAACAGCCAACCAAACAAAAACCAAAACCCAATAAAATTTTATGCTGTTTCTTTTAGTTTGACTATAACAGGTTCCAGTTCACGTCACTTTATTTAAATCTATACTTTCCGAACAAAATGAATTTAAACTTGCAGAACATCATTCAAGTTTATCACCAGAATGGTGCAAATGTATTTACTTAAATAATAATTTACTATTATTATTAGATAAATAATATTCATGGTCCAAATTCATCACAGACACACGGCCAACCGCAGCTTTATCTGTTAACTTCTGATGACCTGCTGGAGTAAGGATATGCTGGGCTGCTCCTTTTAAGGTTACTTAAATGAAGCAAATATTGTTTAGAAGAAGTGGAATCAGACATTGTTATTTAGCCCACAACTGCTACATCTGATATATTTACAGCTTCAGTTTTCCTGTCAGAGAACTGATCAAGAATTGCAGTCAACTTTTCCTCTAGTCACAGGAGAGGCACTCAGCCTTTTAACCTCTGTTCCATACGATCCCACATTAAGTAAAAAAGCCATGCCTTGAATTTATTGGAGACATACAGCTGCCTAACAACCTACTATGTGGATGTATTGCTTATAAAAGCATATCTTTACTAAAGAGATTTCCAATTTTTCATCCTAAATCACTCTCAAAACAATTCTCAGAGTCAATGCACTCTTCCCATCTCATCATTGATCATGATAAGTTTGACATCAGCTCATTACCACACTACATAGAACATCCATATGAGAAATGCACAGGACAGACAGAGATCTGCTGTCAGGGATCTGCAAAGAAGAAAAAGAGTGCTAAAATTGAATTTTTGCTTTGTTCAGCAATCAAGAATGCCCTTCCAGATGCAGATATACAGGTAATAATTTTGTTCATACTTCAGCAAACGGTTCTCCTTACTGTGTTGGGAAGTAGATTAAGCTATAGCAAATCTACATCACCACTTAATTCTTTTGTAAAAGGGTCAAAAGTTTTAAGTTGCATTCTTTAAGGCAAAATTTAACAATTTATCCTAATCACTGTTGAAGCACATTTTCATAAATACCTCTGCTATCTCCTTCAAAGGAAAAGGAAAAAAAGACCCCAAACATCTTACTCCAACCTACTCTTCGATATTTGAATTTCAAAGGTTTTGGCCTCCCTAGTTTAAGCAATTGAAGAATTAGCATCTTACGCAGCCAAACATTTTAAGTCACTGTTTTAAAATTTCATTGGTCATATAATTTGTTTAAATTGTCTTTCATGGTATAATTCCATTCAGCTGAAAGAATTTAATTCCTGTTTAGAGAACATGCAGGTTAAACCAGCTTCATGTCCAAGCTTTATGAACTGAAAAATCTCTCTTAATTGCTAAGAAACTGGACTCAAGAATAAGGTTCCATATGTCTCTGTTATATCCGGCATACTCTGCCTCTGTTCAAGCCTTACGTGTAGCAATTCCAGACTTTAAATGAGAGGGCCAATGTTAACAAGATGCAATCCAGCTACACATGTTCGGAGACGAATAACCATCTGAGACAAATGGCCTTGAAATTACATGCTTACGGGAAAAAGTTAAGTTGTATATTAAAACATACAAAATCCTGCTTTATGGTCCCTGAAGAAATGGATATAAATGTGCAAGTGCACAGAACATTTGCATCGTTCTCCTGCCCATGATCTGTTACACTGCAACACGAGTCTGGGCTTGAGGCAATTGTGTTCCTATGCCAAAATTGTATGGAATGCACAAAAAGGTCAAGGCTAGGAATTTATGTGTTTCGCAGTTATATAGAAATTACGGGAAAGAGAACTTGGCTACCCCTGGCATTGCACAGGTGTAGTTAACTGAGAGCATTCTGTGGGTCAGACTTTTTCAATCAAAATCAATGGCCCTGTGCATGTGATTATTAAAACTGAAAAGACAGCTTAGTCTGGAAGAGAAACTAAGGGATGACTTTCAAAATTCTTTCTTTGCATGACCTTTCCATCAGTAACGTCTTGCCTTTATGTTAAAGAATCACTACCTGAAAGAGAGATAATTAATGATAAAATATTTAGTCTATTTATGTGGAAAAAACATAAGATTATTACTCTAAGTTTTCGCTTGGTTATGCTCTTCGGTGGAACAAAACCACTCAAAAGTCATCACAGGAAGCGTCATTTGAACTCTTAACTGTACCATGAGTAAAATGCTTCAGAAGATAAATGGAAGAGCTCACCAGTCGTTCTATCCATAATGAAAAAACCTGAACTCCCAAACTTTTGAAGTGTATGTTGTTGTTATTATTATTGTTATTATTGTACATGGATAATGTCCTCTAACTGTAGCAGTGTATCTGGAAACAATTAAACAATTAAATTTGTTTTACTCTGTGTCTGAGTAAAAATTCATAGACTTAATAGTGTATGAATTATCAAGTGAATGCTGAGACTGTACCAAGCGTGAGAGAAGCAGGCTCAGCACAGCTGCTTAAATTTGTTTAAACTAACAGATGAGATATAGCACCAGTTTTAAAAAGGTAAGGCTCCCAGACCAACAGAAGTCAGTTGAAAACAGTGTTGCTCTAGAGAAGGGGGATTCATCTTACCTGAGCTTTAAATGCGATTACTGAATTCCAGTGAAAGTAATAGTGTCTGTTGATGGGAAGTGGGGGGAGAAGGGAGAATTTTTCTTTAAGCCTGGGGACAGTATTGAAATATTTAAGTTAATACTATGAGAGTTATCACAGCATACATAAAACATGAAATGCTGTACAGGAAGACTTCTAATATTGCAGTAGCTTTGCAAAGGCAGATGGTGTGGCACAGGCAAGACATAATAATAATTCTCAGGCATTTGGTAGCTCACAGTCCTTCCCTAAACAATAGGGTTAGTTTAAAATCTATTAAAAACAAAGGAAATCATGTCTGCCTCCTGTTCAGGTTGGAAGGAACCAGCCGCTTCTTTTAAAAATGCCTTGTAGCATATCCTGTGCAAGGTATCTTAATGCCCTTCTTTCAAAAGAGTCAGACCTCAGATTTGCCTCCAAACAAGTGTTTTTTTCCACAAGAAGCCAAGCAGTCCTCATGAGCTGTATTTCAGATGCCAAAAGGAATTAGTATCTGGCAGGATTTTTTAAAGAAAATTATTTTAAATAAAGCATATAAAACCATATGTTCGAGGGTACTTTGAAAAAGCCCTCAAGAGCGCTAAGCCTAATGCTAACATATGAATCTTTTCTACACAGGAGATTAACATGGTTATGGGATTATTTTTTTTTTTTTTTATTGCTTTCCTTGTGGAGAAGGGGAGTCAGTTCAAACCTTAGCCCTTTACTTTGTCTTGCAAATCGAATGACTGTTTCTGAAATGAGCAAATATGTCCCAGCTGTATCTTACAGCCTAAATAAAACCTGTGTAAATTTATCTTGATGAATGTAAACAGTCAAGCGATAACTTTTTCCATTAACCTAGTCTGGAAAAATGTAAACCAATTTGTGTTGTATTTCTGTATTTTCCATTGTAAGGTGTTGCTAGCCGTTCCTCTGCTTGCCTGTGCACTTGTTAACAAATGAAGCTTGGGCCTGGTGTCTCATATCTCTATTAACATAAGACTATTCAGATACAGCTAGAAAGAATGCTCCAGTGAAGGATGATCAAGTATCAGTTCTGATAATATTCACTGTCATGGAAACTTCCTGGTCTACATGTATTACATGGAAAAATTGTTCCTTAACAGCAACATCTCAGCTCTCTCTTTCTTCATCACTGCCCACTCGGGGTGTTAATGTCTAGATGAGATGCTGGTTCACTGATATGCTGCCAGAGGAAAAGTCTCGGGGAAAGAAGCTTTCAGCACATTCTGCATTTCTGAAGTGCAAAGGAGTGATGGAGAGGGCTGTGCCGAGGCTGCTGAGGTCTGCTTTAGCTGAGCTAGCTATTAACAGCACAGCTGGGTCCCGGCTTTGCAGCTAGAACTGGTTCGGCAGAGCTCAGCTCCTTTCTGATGCGATTGCCCCTTGGGAGCTCTGCTGCTTCAGCTCTTGGTAGCTGGCTTCTTTCCACCTCTCCCTGTCTGCCAGTCTCAGATCTTGATGTCTCTGTCCCTGATCAGGGTTGATGGTGGTTTCAAAGTATGCTTTTGGGAGTGGGTATCAGCACAAACAGATATTTTTCTAGATAAAAATACCTGGGGACTAAAGTTCAACTGCTCTGAATGATGCCAGCCTCTGTGTCCAGTTAGGCAGCGGAGCCCTTGGTTAACATCTGGTTATGAAATAAGTAACAATCACACTGACATCCGACGTGTGCGACAGCACCAACTCAGTGTGTGAGGTATGGTATCTCTGATGAACGGAGTTTCCCCACTGACAAGACCAAGATTCCCAAACTGCAGTGCTCCTGCATTTGCTGGAAGGCACAGTGACTCTTCCAGAGTGGCTACCACTATGTCCCCGTGGCACTGGGAAGTTCTTGCTGGTCATCTCCTCCATGGAGAGCAACTTTTCTGTTGCAACAAAATTCTGGTGGGACTCACACTCACACGGGCAGGCTTCCTCATCTTCATTCCTGTCTGCTTTAGATAGCATGATGTCTACCGTAAGCATTGAGCCTTTCATAAAGACATCAATCCACAGCTTCACATCACCTGCATTCATCTGGGCAAAGAGCTTAGGCCACCACCCAGCCTCCAGCATGGCCAGTGCTGAGCCCAAGGCTACATGCTTCCCTAGCATGAAAAGCTTAGGGAAGAGTGGCAATTTAACAAGGCGTAGTTGCACTTAAATACACTTTAAATAATGCAATCCGTTTTCAGAAACCTCATTAAATAATCATAGTACTTTTCTTTCTTTTCCTTCCCATCATCACTCAACAATTAGCCATGCGTTTGTGCAAAAGTGGAGGTGCTATCCTTTCTGTAATTAAAAACTGCTATAATTATAAATGCCTTTAATTCTAATTAGCCTTGGGCGGCCACCTCTGTGATCAGCCTTTGCATATGCAACTGTACACAAACCTCAGCACCATGATGTTCAGAGGCATTTTTTCCCCTTTAAGGAAGTTAAGTCACCCTTGTTTGCCGTTCTTGGGGTTTGTTGGAGAAGACCTGTTATGCACAGAGTGTGGATGAAGTAATCTTTGATTTATCTGGTGAAAATTTGTACATCATCACAGTCTTCCTCTTTCACGGTGAAAAAAAATGACTGGGACAGCAAGATGGATCAAAAAGGTGTGGATTCTGCTCTTGACTCTGCAATAGACTCATGGAGTAATTTTGCAAACATTGCATTGCCTCTGTGGCACTGTCTTTAAAATAAGGATAATGGTTTTTAAAGTTTTTATGAAATGTTTTGGACACTTTGGCTGAAAAATGAACAACATTGTTAATACTGGATGTGGATCAGTGAGGGAAAAAGGGCTGATTAGCAGTAAGTGTTTGTATTTATGCATATTTGCTAACCTCATCAAGAAAGACAAAATATTAAGTAGATGTATGAAAATTTTTTTATTTGATGAAGCTTCCTATACTGTTTCCTAAAGTGTGGCTGACATATTTCTAACACTAAGTAAAATCTTGCAATTATATTATTTGCCTTAAGATGTTAGCAAGATATTTCTGCCTTTTCCTGATGGCTTTTTCTGCTGCTTGTCAGCGTGAAATGATCCTAGAAAATGAAAGAAATAAGCAATACTTCAAGAGGAAATAAAAACTTTCCAGTAATGATTGAAAGAAAAATTTCCTATTAAATATACCTATTAGCCATCTCAAATGAATATGTCATTGAAAAGAGTGATCTTGGCAAAAACATTAGAGAGAAAAAAATGAAACCAACTTTTTTAAAAGAATATTGAGTGAAAATCTCTGTTCCTATTCATTCTTCAGTCTCTGTGTGTTTCCTAATACACAGGCATATCTCACCTATAACAAGATCATCTTACAGAGTCTTTAATATAGGAAAATTTTGGTTGGTGGTGAGTTAAGCTGAAAGATTTCTGTCTCAATACATTGCAGTACCCAAGCTGAAATCTTTATTGCCAGTTAAAAATCCACTCTCTTTACTCAAATATCTGCTCTGAAGCCTGTCACTTCAGGTGAAAGGTAAAGGTGCAACCTATGACACCCTGGGAGGGAGTGGATGTGGACATTATATTGAAGGGCTCCCTGAAAGTAATTAAAAATGTCTGTGAATGGGAGAAGATATTCTTATGTGTCTAATGCCCAGTCTCAAGTCTTAGAAATTAAGCCTAACATAAAAGGATGAGATACTATAAAGTAGCAAGAAAATAATCCTTGCAATTTTCCATACAATGCCAGCTGGGATAAATCTCCTGAGGTGCTTCCATGCTTTTAAAGTTTATAGATAACCCAGCCCCAGGACTTTGAGAATTTCTCTGTGATAAGGCTTGCACTTCAATGTATTTGGGAATGGACTGGCTCCTTCACTTGTACCTGGCCTGCTTTCTGGTCTGTGATGCAGACACAGAGATGTCAAAGAAAGTACAGGTCCTTACTCGACCCTACTGGATTTGGCATGGTGGACATGCCCTAAGTGAGTGAGCATTTGGATTACATTGTCCACAAGCTGGGTTTCTGTAACAAACACTTTTAGACCATCAGTGGCAAATACATATTGGTAACACACAGGTAACATGAAGCTATGGGTACAGTACTGGATGAAGCAACTGTGTGAAGTGTCCGTCTATTGTTTAACTATTTAGACTATTTAAACCTTCCAAAAAAACTTGGTAGGTCTGGGGCTGTGCCTGGTGATAGTGTGCTATTAGGCTCCAGTGTGCTGAAGCCTTGGCACTGACATCTCATGGACCACAGACAAGTCACCATGAGTTGAGATGCATCTTGCTTACCAGATGTACAAAAATTCTCTCCACCACAGAAGTTTCAGCATAGTTGTTGTTCATGTGGAAAACAGCTCTGCTCTGTCTGCACTTTATAGAAGAAGAAGTGTGAGCAGGCATGAGACCCAGGGTCTGCTCCCTCAGGTGGGACCAGATGTTCACTCTGGTGATGGGCTGTTCACTTTTGTAGAAACCAGCAGCTCACAGTAGTCCTGCACATACCTTATTGTTGGCACAACTCCCAGCACCTTTCTCACAATATCAACCAGGGTTGGGTCCCAGTGAAGGCATGGGTCATGAACTGGCACTGAGGAGTCAGGATCTAGACTGGATTCTGATTTTCTGATTTGCAAGAGAGTGGAGTGGAAAGGGCCTTGGTTTTTGTACCCTTCAAACTTCTTCTAGTCGGCTGGGACACTTAGGAGACTTACACAGTTGTGATACATGGATCATAGGGTACCCTTCTTCACCTGTCACAGATATTTTTGATGTTAAAAAAAAAGGTATATATGTAGCATCTTTTTTTCAAAACTATTGACTAACTTTCATTATCTTGAGAAGAAATGTTATAAGAGACTTTTCTTTTACTGAAAGTTTTCATTAAATAGCTCATCATTAAGAGTGTATCTCAGTTTTATTTTTTTTTTTTATTTTTACAGTATGTTAGAAAAACCTTTGATCTTTCTTTCTAGCAGTGTCTTCACAGACCTACTGTACAAGGAAGCAGTTTTAAAGGCGTTTATCTATATATATATATAAGGGTCAGGTTGAAACCACTGGAAAATGACCATATTGAAAACATTATCTGACCTTCAGTTTAACAGAATTAGTTGCTGGTACTTCCCTGAAAAGGCACAGAAAAAAATTTCTTCATAGACCAGACAAAAGCACCTGAAATCTGGAAAATGCTCATTGTATCATAGTTAAAAGTGTAAATAAAAGGAAGAGCTAGTCTTCTTAGGGCATGGGGAGGAGGGGGGAATTATCTGAAATTTATGTATAGCTACATCTTCAGGATGACCAGAAATTTTTTTGGATGTAGACTTTCTTTGTTTTTTTGAGATGTAAATTTGGAAGGAGCTACTTCAGTCTTGTGAACTAGAGCCATTTACTTCAACCTTGGAAATAAGAAAAATAAGAAAATAAGAAAACAGATAATGTGCAGCAATACTCTCCTGTGGCTTCAAGACAGGCAAACTAAATGCTTAAGTGACATAATTTCTGTAA
>JAOXNG010000052.1:14342347-14356377 GCA_028566535.1 Scolopax minor | reverse complement strand
CGTCCAGCCAGGAAGTCACACGAGACTACTGAGAAGCAATAGAAGTTTAGGAATTAATATCATCTAGACAATAAAAGAAAGGAAGCTGAGTTATGGTGCAGAGTGTCAAGCCTGATATAATGAGGGTAACCCAGCAGAATAATAATAAGAAGATGCAACATAAATAGGAAGAGTACACATTGAGCAGGAAAGCTAGAAATAAAAGACAGGGTAGTGAAAGCCTTATGGTATTGTATATTCGTAGTAAAAAAAGAGATAACGTGACAAAATGGATAAGTTTGAAGAAAAAACAATTTAGGGAAGGATTATAAAAAGGTTTGGGTAATGTTGGATGTCTGCTTTAGCCCCCTTGAGTTTAATTTGCACTGGATAAAGATCTCCATAATATTATTAGAAAGAGAAATATTAGCATTAGGGAAGATTTACTGCTTTTATGGGAGATTTTGACCTTCCAGAAAGAGGCTTTAGAACAAGTATTACCAACTATGGCAGAATAGGAATACCTACCCATGGTAAGGAAAAGATTTTTTCACTGAACAAAGATATAAGAAAGCCATGCACTTAGGAAGAAAAGCAATAGTTGGGCATTTGGGGTTAAACATTTGAAAATTTGATAGTCACAGCATATCTGTGAGTGACCTGTGTAATAGGGAAGAGAAAAAGTAAAAACTGTGCTTGCAAAGCTAAAAAAAAATCAGGCACTAGTTAAAATTTATCTGCAACACAATAAGTAGATAAAATAAAAGTATTCTGCTAACTAGTTTGATGGTAGAGTTCGATGGTAGAGTTTTTTTATTATTTGAGCTGAAGAGTACAGATGGACAATATGTAACATTTGCAGGGAGAATAAAGTTTGATAAAAAATTATCTTGGCTTCTTTAGAGAAAATAAATAATGGCTGGAGGGGGTAGTAACACAAGGGAAAGAAAAGAATTCTTGAAGCATAAATGATACCATTGGCATAAAACCAGCTAGTCCGATGCTTGTACAAGTAAAGGACAAAAGATCTTTAATCACTGGAAGATTTAATTTCTCAGACACATCAATGCAAAGGCAAAGAACACAGTGAAGTGGTAAAACTGTGATTTGATAATTGAGATGGTCGCTTCAGGTGACCCTGGCATCCATGAGAGATAAAATGATTTTGCCTCTTGGCACTGAATAACAACTGGGATATTTTACCCTGAGATTTTGCATACTTTACAGAAAAGAGTGATTTCCAATCTGAATGTGAGGTGGTTTCATTTCATTATTCCCTGATCTTACATACCTTGTCAGTAATTTGGACTATGGCACAATATATGCTCTGACAATAACTAAATCTTGGCACAAATTTGGGGGTTCTATGTGTTTTCAAATGTGTTTAGAAGAAAAATGAAAAATTATAGTAAATTATTTGATTAAAAATAGAATTTCCCAAATGAAATGGTCTTTTACTTACATGATGTTACTATAGAGATAAAATATGCTATTGAGAGCACAAAAATGGAATTTGGTTAGATAGATGCATACTCTCATAGCTCTATAATAAAAGGGAGTTAAAGCTTACTGCTGTAATGTTTCTGAGGAAATAATTGTAAAAGAATGGTATTACTTAATCACTGTTATTTCCCTTTGAAGTTCAATAAATGGGAGATGAACACATGTGATTCTTGCTGGATTTAGAACCAACACTTCTGTCTGCAGATTCAAGTGGACCTCTCTGAATTCCTTACATTGTCAGTCTTGCTAAAGGTGGCTTTGCTGATAAAAGTCATTATTCTTCAATGAAAGCTGAACTACTGTGGCACAATTACCTGGCAAACTGCAAAAACCACAAATGAAATGACCAAGCTTATGACTGCATGCACAGTATGTCAAATATCAAGTGTAAAAGCCTTGAAATTTCAAGAAGCATCTTGTGACTTCTTACATAAACAATACTATACAAAAAATAACTTTCACTGTAGTAAATGACACTGTCTATAAACCTATTGCCATTTTAGATCACAGTAAACCTTAGATCCACCAAACACTTATCATGGCTGCCAAACTCATTTGTTCTAGAAACTTACACCATTTTCTCAGTAAAATAATAATTTTTAAAGTATTAGGGAAAAAAAGTGAAAGCCTCAAAAATGAGGGAGCCCATTCAGCATAAAGCTTCAACAGCATCAAAGAGTTCCGAGTTATCTCTCCATATATATATATATATCTCACCATATTATATCTCAATATAATCAACTGCCTCATCTCACCATTCTGCAATAACAAGCAGTAATTCTCTCACTACAATTCTATTTCCACTGTAAATCATTTCAGTTCTGACATCTTCACTGGGGACTAAATAACATGTGACCTTATCTAACTTAAATATGGTATTAATTTTAACAAGAAAAAAAGTGGTTTATGAAATTCAGGAGCTTAGGGTAACTGGGGGGATACAGGTCTGCCTCAGGGGGTAGCATGTGGATTTAATTTTCTCTACATTTTCCACCAAATTCTAAGAACTACAGTAATGTTTTTCTATTGGGTGGCACAGAACTCCAAATCTTGCCTAGAAGAATCAGGGGACTGGGCAAGAGAAACTCAGACAAGTTGAACAATTGCAAAACCTTAAGTAGACCGGATTTCTTTCCAAGCTTTTTCATGTAACTTGGAGAACCTTTAAAAAAACAATTGCCGCCTTCTTTGAAAAATAAGAATATGCTCCTATTATGAAATATAGATAAAGACCAATTCTGTTTCCAGTTACGCTGTTGAAGTATGGAATGAAGTTCAAGAAGTTAAGCTGCTATGACCATAAGTCTAAAAATGGATCTTTCATGAGATCTTTGATATAATTTGGCAAAAAACTTTCTGATTCTTCAACAGAAACTTTCCAAACCTCAACAAGAAGGAACCCCCCTAATCTTCACATTTTTCTATGCATATAGGTTTGTTTCTTCTGTTGTTTGTTTTCTCCTAAACACTGTACAACCTAGCAGAGACTAGTAGGGATAACTGGACTTGCATTAGCAACACATATGGTAAGGACAACCTGGACACACACACACAGAGCTTCATATTTTATAGGTACATTAATCATAAACACCTCGTTTATTCCTCGTTTATTTATATGCTTTTACTGATACTATTGAAAAAAAAAATCTTAATCATCTCATTTTAGGAAGTCTTCATGTTGTATAAAAAGAACTTATTTTTGTTTGTCTTAACATCTTACCTATTAATTTTATTGCATGCCCTCTAACTCTTGAATTATGAAAAAAAAAAATATCAGGAAATAATAATTTCCTGCTTGCCTATAACGTGCTTGTCCCTGCACTCCCTCCAATCATCCTTCCCAATCTGGAGAATCAGAGGCTACTCCTGCTCCCCTTCCTCCATTCCACACCTCTCATTATCCTGGGTCTTTTAAAAGTTTTTTCTAGTTCTGCTACATCATAAGTCAGAGAAAACTAGGATCTTGTGGAGATACAAGAGTACCAGGAATTTACAAAATAGATTGTGTTGCTTTCATGCTTTGTTCAGATTCCTTTCGCCACAATTCTTAGTGTGCCATTTGTGGTTTTGACAACTGTACTGTTAAGCATTAAACCAATATTTTCACAGACTTTACCAAATCACGCCTATTTGGTACTAAGGGATTAAGAATATGTCCCTCCGTATATACATACTGGCTTTTTTTTTTTAAATTTGCACCAAATTTATCAACACTGATAAGAACAAAAGGTGAATTAGCAAGCACTATAAATTTAGATATGACTATTTCTGCTGTTTGACTGCAATGTTTTATGATACACATTATGCTGGGATTTAACAGAATTACCTTAACTTGTATCCTTCGTGGAACATTCAGAAAAAGCTCGTATTGAAGTCAGTCTATTTGCAGTAGGCAGGTTACAGCCAAAGAGCCCAAATACATACTACTGTCACTTCATTGATGGTGATGAGGTGTATCACAGGCAGATTTGGCTTAGAACATTCATCGAGCAAGACAGAAATTTCTAGAGGAAGTGGTGGCATCAGGTATGCAAAACAAAAATAGCTTCTCCCTTTGTACTTACAATGTAAGACACAAAATAACACACCAATATAGGACAGGGGACCAGAAGCAAATAGGCTGAGATGGTCTGATTAGCACAGCAGCAAGTTATTTAAACTGCTGTCAAGTTTGTGGGAAAGAGATAAAGAACTTCACAAAGCCCTTCAAAAGAATAACAAGGTTTGTTTTGCAGGTCTTCTTATATGTTTCCTCCTGTACATCCAGTGCAACACCTGAGAAAGCCTGACTACAAGACTCCAGAAGTATATGTGCAAAATAATAATAATTTGAGAAATCACTAGACAAATTCATCAACAACTGTAAGATGAAATCTCTCAGTAAAAAGTTGTTTTAAAAATAAGTGGTTATTACCATATTTACTAAATCTGGGTAGAAAAAGGTAGAGAATTTGCATTCTTTCTTTACCCTATAAAGGTTGCATGTCATTTTTCAGCCAATTCCATCAGCTGCCATAGAAGCAGTTGTGACCATTTCCATCACAGAGCTGAACTGTCTTCAAGAGCATGGTCTTCTATTGGTAGGAGAAATGATGAGACCCAGAGCACCTCACCTCTCACAGAAAATCCTGCACTGTGTCAAAGCCAAGACAAATACTTTTTCCTGCTGAAAGCAGACACCCCTCTCCTTGAATTCATGATATATCAGAAACTCAGCACAAAACAATACCAAACACAGTAACACAAAGGCTTATAGAAGGAAGGACCCCGTACATATCATCTCTCCCCTGTGCCCACCAAAAAAGCCCCCAAAGAAGTGCAGGAAAGGCATCCTCATGGACTATTAAAGAGCTTGGAGCCAATAGTCAACACATTAGGTAACCTCATTATCCACTGCCTAGTGCCAAAGGCAAAACAGGTGTGAGGATACCAAAGCAAGAGGAAAGCACAGGCTGTTAACAGAAATCTGCAATTTTAAGGGCATTAAAATATTTCCAAATGTTCAGAGAAAAGCCTCACAGTGGAGCAGGCATTTATTAATGGAAAAAAAAAAAAAAAGAAAAAAAATTAGTTGCTGGAAAGATGCATCATCCTTAAGACACATTTTGGTTTTTCCCTTTCTCAGTTCAGACTATTAATGCTAATACTTAAGGGCTTGAGTTTGATTTTACTCCCCACAGAGAGGAACAGGAAAGACCAGTTAGTATCTTTTTTTGTGTCACATATATTGTCATTTCAGGAGAATGGAACACTAGTGTCTTTTTCAGATAAATAAGACCATTCCACAGGAGAGGTCATATCACAATTGCCACCTCGCCCCTTCAACTTCCACTAGTTCACTTTTTCCAGTTCAGATCTGGAAATAACTGCTATCAGAAATAACTACTAACCAGTAGCAGATTCTGGTAAAGTTGGTGAAATTACACAGCTCCAGAGTGAAATTGAAAATCAAACCTTTTTCTTGAACAACCACTACAATCAGATTCTGGAATCAGTATCTAGTGGATTGAAATACCTGGCAAGAAAATAAAAACTAGTAGAGTTCCAAAAGTTGTGGTTTTAGAGCATCACTTTGATTCTGTGATGCACTTTCTCAGACATATAATGGCAGAATTTAGCTGAATTTATGTTTGTGCATTCCCTCAGTTCCCACACTTGAATTACACAATGCCCTTTCATTTACTACAAGATACATAAGTACTTTAACATTACTCTTAACGAGAAGCATTCTTATGAGATGCCTCAGGTTTTTATTGTTATTAACAACTTTCAAGAAAAAGATACCATGTTCCAGAATTGCCAGTTATATATAGTCTTCTATTTCAGTTTTGTATTCAAAATATAACTTATTTTCAACAAAATATACTTCCACAAGCCACCTGCACATGCTGCAGGACACACTGATGGAATTTCAGTTTCTAAGGATACCTGATTTTCAGAGCTTGTAGTAGTATTAAGACCATATATGGTTTTTATTTATAAATTGTAATTATTTATTTATTTCAGTGAAGCCATAGGATTTGCAAACTGGACTTCTACTGGAGGGAATGCATATATGTGAAGGGAACATTGTACCACCTGAGTGTCAAGATGTCCTAAGAATTATTTATTGGCATTTCAGATGCTTTTTCACATTCAAAACACAAAACACAATAATGCTGTCTTTAAAAAAAATCTTTAAAAGCTGTAATAAACTGGTTGGCAAGTAAACATATACAACAAAGTGAAGGACAGAAGGGGAAAAAAAAAGAATAGTTTTAGCAGTTCAGACCAAAAGCCTGTCTATCCAGTATCCAGTTTGTACTGATAGACAAGGGAAAAAGGAACAGGAATGGGACAACAGAGCAAATGTGTGAATGATTAACAGTGAACCTCAGAAGTTCTCAGTGTAACAGCTGGTATTTATACCCAGGCCTCTCAGTCTTGCCAGTGCTCACTTTGCAATAGATCACAAGCTCCTGAATCATTCATGAGCACACCGTGGGCTGTGCAGTCCATGTCATCGCTGTGCTCCGACCAACCACCTCACTCGCAGCGACCATGAAGCAGGATGGACATTTCAATTTCCCTCTCAGCTAAAATAATGTGAAAGATGTCTAATCCTGCAGACCTCCAGATTAAACCAGGAATCTCTAGGTCAGGAAACTATTAACTACATACTTGATCTCTTACACGTGCACATATCCATTTTTCAAATAGGGCTGGAATTCTCCAAAAATTAATAGAAAGTTCTTTCCCTCTTCTGCTAAAATTTCAGGTAATTTAATTTGCTCGATTGATGTGTTGCTCTTCTCTATATCATAAATGGATGCACCTATAATCCGAAATACAGGAGTCTAACATATTACTTGTCAGCTTTCTTCGGAAATATGGTTTAGTGCTTCAAATCGAAAACTCAGAACAAAGAAGCCTGGTTCCTCATCTATGTAACTGTTCACTATAATTGTGCTTCTTGGGATTGTTTGCCAAAATAATTTAAAAAAACCATTTTGCACATTCTTTCCTTGCCTGTGAAAGACATGAAAAAATTTTGGAAGTTTCATTACCTACTTATAAATATTTAAATTCACTGGTGGAAAAGGCTGTGCTAGCACTAAGTGAATATCTCTCGGTTACATACTATTCAACTCTGCTGGGAACTCTGGGAGTTCCTACACAACCATTTGTGGAAAACTTTTACCTTGGAAGGAAATACTCTTTGAGCTTCTGATTCCTGACTGCGGATCTCCTCATGGAACTATTTCCAGCAGGTACCTCTGCTATTTAACAAGCAAGCAACACAATTTAAATTACCATTTAATAAGAACAAGGTTTCCTATACTTTTTCCACCCTTCCATTATCAATCTGCTCTGGCACAAACCTATGTGTCATAATTTCCATGGAGTCATGTAGACTGTTTTATTGAAAAAAATCTTTCCAGAAGTTTTTGTTGAAACATCACTTTAAAGACTATGTACAACTCAGAAATAACACATTTGCTTTTTTTTCTGCTGTCCCTGTATTCCCTTCAGCCTTTAAGAGTTACCACCTACCTACTCTTGAACATTCTTCCAATCAAAACTCTTTGCATCTAACCTGATCAATCCAGAGAAGTGACAACTATAGATTCTCAAGAAGCATCTCAAATCACAGTTGAACAAAATCACTGTAAGTAAATCCTGACAGTGAGTCTCCCCTCGATAAACACAGTTCTCTAATGTTTCTCTTGACTGACTTGTGCTGAAATAAGTTCATATGACAAGTCTGATTTCTTCCACTACAGATCATCATACTTTTCCAGCACAAAAAAACCCCGAGTATAAATCACATATTTTCTGAAATGCTTAGATTGGCATGTTATCTCATGTAAAAGCAAGGTAGCAAGATCTCAGTTGTAGAGACATGGTGGTTTTTTGTTAGGCAAATTGCACTGTTTTTTTCTTTATATAATGCTTCTGTAGGATACTCAACATTTTTCCCTCCTCTGATAAAAGATATAGACTGATAATTCAGTATGTATATAGTGTTCTTCACTTATGTATTTCAAAATACTGATAATTATCACCAAATTAATAATGAAAATCCTGATACAAAGATCTCTCTCTTCTCATTCCAGCAATAGAACATTGAACAAAACTTGTGAGCCTGAATGCTCAGTTTAGTACGTTCTCCAAATAATTTACATCCCATTATAAAATAATTAGACTGGCTCAGACTAAAAAATGACCTTAAGGAAAGTTCAGGAATTTTGGGTCCTAGGATGTGTACCAGACTCCCACGCCTGCTCAAAACAAGTCTTAACATCAACAGTTCAGTAAACGTTGAAACTAAAAAATTCTGGTCTCCTTTGGTCCTATTCCCTCCATCATAATAATCTCTGCATTTATTTTCTCTAAGAAAGTCCTTGTTTCAGCATCCCCTTTCCTCCCTTCCCCACTCATGCCTTCCAAGCTCTCCAGCTCCCACCCACACTTCTTTCCTATCTGTCTGGATAATAAGCAGTACGTGCAAAATTTATACTGGCTGACCAGCTAGTAATTGTGAGCCAGCTAGTAATTGTGAGCCAGCTAGTTGACAAGATGATGCCTCAGAATGCATAACATTTGAATTCTTCATACATATCTTCTTGTAAGAGCACCGATTCACACATCTTTCCTTTATGCAACTCCTCTTCTGCACAAAACTTACAGAAACTTAATTCCCTTAAGATACTAAGCTGTAAATGAATATATGATATCATACTGTCTAGAGACAGGGGTGGAGGTAGATAGGATAACAGTCTTCAGATACATCACTGGGCTGCTGCAGAAGGGATGAGTACTCAATGAGTAGGACGAGAGAAAGAGGACTGAATTGTATCACTAAATATTCAGATTAGTTATGTAAGAAATTATCTAACAGTTCTAGTTTAATCAACTAAATTGCTGACAGAAGATTGGAATGGCATCACTGGGGCTTTCAAGAACAGGTGAGTTGAAAGTGCTGGAAGGAAATCAGTTGTAGTTTGATTCTGCTTAATTGGTGGGCAATACAAGGGCAAAATACCTTAAGAAACCAGCCATTCTTATTTGCTGAGATTTAGTTCACATTAAGAGAATAGAATACAGAGAATGGCAGGGTATAAAACCACCATCAGACATAGCATGAATTTATTTGTAACAATCTTCAGTGAACTATACAAAATGAACCAAACCCTGTCATCTTCTATGGTGGATTATCAGTTAAAGCATAAAGAAAAGTCTTAAGGGCACAAAGCTCACCACAGTGATTCTCTGGGGGTTCAAAATCATTAAGTCTGACACCAAATTAGAAGGAAAACCCCAAAATCTGTAGGAAAGAAAACACTCAATTATAAATAGGTTCTGAAAATCAGCTTGGTTCATGCTTTGGATTCTTTATTCAGAACTGTCCACCTTATTCATCATTGTCCTATCTTACCCCAAGTCATTAAATATTCAGGCAGGGGTTTCTTTTCTCACTTTACTCTTACTATGTTTTTTCACCCCACTTGGGTTAAGTTATTCAATGAATGTTTCCCTTTAAGAGCTGGACGGCCCTGCCATCTTAGCCAACATGATGTATTTCCAAAGAAGTTTCTTGCTCATCACACTAAGGAATGAAATATTTTTAAACCCCAAACTTCAAAATCCCATATGGTCTTGAAGTCCTTTTTAAATAAACCGTGTGAGTTTACAGTCAAATTTGCCCAAGAAAACCTTCTAATGGAGACTGAAAACTATAAATGTTCTCAGTTTATTAAAAAATGATTTGACACCAGCACAGACTATTTCAATTTTTTTCCCCTCACACTGCAGACCTAGACACACTTCTCAAAATATTTGCTTTCAATAAAGTGACAGCAGCCCCTCAAGAAGTGTTATGTAAGAGCCAGTATTTGATTTTTTCTGTTATATTTCATATTATATTGTCTGTTGAATAAAATGCTTTAAAAACATTAATGTAATATAGAATTTCAGACTCTTAATCATTTTGACAGGTTTTCTGAAACTCTTCAGAGCAACATGTGAGTAAAAAAACCCATGCAATACACAGCACTGAAGTAGGTGCAGAACTGGGGGGAAGGGGAGAGGAGGGCTAGAAAGGTCTCTGCTCTAAAACATACGCATTCATTAGAAGAGAAAAATGCCTGGAAATTTGGCACGAAGAAGAGTGTTTAAACGAAGTCTGCCTGAGGGGATAGCCCTGACTTGCACTCTTACCAACTGGATGGGTATCATGTGACTGTTAACAAGTATTACGTACCAGGTAAAAAATCTCTCCGAAAGAAACCACAACACCGTGCAGCACCATGAACAACTTCAGAGATAATACTTTCTAAAGGGGAAATGTTTCTAGATTGATGCATGGTCTATATACAAACACAAAGAGGCAAAAATTATAATAAACCAAAACATACCATATGCTGTGCTTTAGGATGTTCATTAAAGGTGAATTTAGATCTAAATTTCATTTACAAGTGCTCAGAGTTTCAGGTCAGCTTATTTTGAATGCTGATTATTTTATACCCTAACTCCAGTTTTTCAGTGCATGTGGTCATCCCAATGCATACTTCAACCTTTAGACTTATGTTCAAGCTGCCTTCATCTTGCATCTTAGCTCTCTGAAAGGAATCCACCTGCCAGTTTATGTACTCTCACCTGAAAATCATATACACAGTTGAAACACAGCAATGGACTAAATGTACTTGGTTTTCCAAACCACAATTATTCAAAAAAATACTTCAGAATCAAAACAAAGCAGCCTTCATTAGCACTACAGAAAATTCTTGTACTGGACTGAGGCCCTTGGTATTCATTGTCCCCCACAAGACATGAGTAACTAATTTCAACTATCTATAAATAAACACGTAGTCTTTTATAGAAGAATCTATTTACTTCAAACACTATAGTAGGAGACATGGAAGTGCTTTATAACTTTTTGTTGTCTATATTTCCTCCTTTGGAGAAAGTTTGAATGAAAAGAATATCATGTGTTACTTTTCAAAACAGTTAGCAAAATAAGCTAAATGTTTAACATGTATTTTATAACTATACATTGCAATACTGTCAATATCACATTCAGATGGAGACAACTCCCTAACAAACTTCCAACAAGTTAACTAGCCACCTTCGCCCATTTTTCTTTTAACTTATGAGAGAAATGGATATTCTGTATGAGCTGCTTCTCCAAGAAAACTCAGCTCCGATTCAGCGTCTGGAAGCAGATGAAGTGTTGCTTTTGCCCATTTTCACAGCTGCAGCTGAATAGCAAGAGAAGGTCGAGTGATTAACCCGAGGTCGCCAAGTGAGTCAGTACAAGAGGATTACAGTCATTAACACTCCTGGCTGCCAGTCTCAACCCTTGCTCTTCTTCTACCACATACAAACTTTACCAGCTTTAGCACACAAAAATGATGGACTAGTTAATACCAGACAGAGAGAGAACAGGCAATTTTCCCTATACACAGCAATATCAATACACTTAGTCTTGATCTATAAACAATTCCAGCACAGCGCTGCCAATATATCTCACTTCTGGCCTGTCCAAGGCTGGTGTTCGTGCCATGGGCCCCTGTTGAACATCGACTGCCTGCTGAGCCAGATGCAGTGGTGGCTCTGGAACCAGACAATTAATTAGAAAATTCAATGCCAACTTGCACCTGCACCCAGCAGTTCACTGACACCACGGAAAGGAAAAATAATCTGATCAGTATAATGCAGATAGAAAGCTCCTAGCTGGGCTGGATACACTCATGTTAAACCACATTCAGTCACACAGTATTTTGAAAAGAGTTAAAATGGGCATTACTTAAGCCATAAACAAAACCAACCATTGTCAATTAGCACCGGTCCTGTAGTATATGCAAGCCAACATAGAAATAGATGTTATATTCATAACCTGCACACAGCAATACCTGACTGTAAGTACCCATGTATGCTACAGCTACAATGACAAATGCAACTTCTTATAAAGCTTGCTTCCTCAGAGGTGATTGCAGCGACTCCAGATGAAGATTCTGACAAGCTTATTTTCTTAAATCTAAGTGTAAGTCATAAATACAGCTCTTACTGCAGTGCCCCTTGAGCTGCATCAGCTAGCTTTAATCAAGTTGTACCATCCTTCATGAAAACAGGGTTGCAGAGGCTTTGCTCACTGAGACCACTGACCATGCATCTGCACTGCCCTGGATTCATGGCTGCTGGTGACCATGACCTGCAGACTGAAGTTTGCTCAGATGTGTCTATGTGGGATCACAGGCAAGAATCACAGTACTTCAAATCCAGAGTTGCATGACAAATATTCTCCTCGTAACCCAGCTTTGTAAATCCAAGAGGCCTAGACTGTCCTGGAACTGTCATCTTTTGTCAGATTTGTAAGCACTTTTCTGAAACAAAACTCTGAAGTATCTATTGCTCACCTACTGACGTTCTGTAATATCCTTAATCAATCACATCTGATACAATAGACTTCCTCCATGAAAACTAGAATCAGTTTCATTGCATTGATTCACTGCCAAAATCCTTCAACTGGTGTCAAAGGGTAGTGGCGTTTGTCAAGCAACAGCATTGTACAGGATACAGCTTTAACACTCAACTTATTCTGTTCTTCAGTCAATGGCATGGGATCATATGAAGGATTCAAGAACTGGAAACAGATGGAAAAGATATCTGACTCTTGAAAGATAATACATTTATCCTATACCAGTGCTTAATTTATTTTAGGTTTTCCTAAGGCATTACAGGTACAGTTCAGAACAAAATATACCTGCATAGATGAGACTATAGGAATTTTGTATTTTCTTATCAATTATAAATTAAAGTATTTTAATATTTATTAATTACACACACTAGTGCTATGCAGCTACCATTAGTTGGTTTTGCTGCTGGGATGAGCAAACTAAAAAACTATGTATATGGCATCAGTGGGTAATTTTTGAAGTTACAAGATAAGCTAAGGATGAATAGTGAGACAGGACTTAGGTAAAAGGAAAATAAAATCAATTCTCTTGAGCATTCTACACACAGATTGACCCCCTATTTTTCTCTGCCAAGCACCTTGTCACAGCCTGCATTTTTAAGAATCACCACTCAGAATCTTGGACAGGTATAAGCAAGAAAGTGGAAAGGCGTAGGATGCAGTCCAAGATGGCTGACAGATTCACCTATAGCCATCCCAAGGACACAGGCCACTGTTTTCTCTTTGCTCTCACATACACTGTCTCTTGAAGGTGGTAGTTTCCAAAGTGACATCAGCTTTCTTTCTACTGCTACTTCAAGGAATAGTATTTCCAGAGAGTTCAGATCTCAAACAAATGAGCTCCCAGGCAGCTAAGTATGTACAGAACAAAATAGAACAGCAGTACTCGTTTTACTCGATTTTTTAATCCTAAGATCCTACAATAAAATATCGACTAAACTAAATAACACCTTTAATTTGAAGACAGATCCTTCAGTTTGATCATTAAAAGAACAAAAACAAAAATTAAATTGGCACAGCACATAGGTCCTTATTGACAAGTCATCTGTCCATGTTTCATGTTGGTTGGCCATGTTCATGTAAGGATGGCCTTTTAAGCCAGATAAACCTGTCTCCAACTGGCAAGTACTTTGAATTTTTCATTTCCCAAGAATTCAAGACTTCAGCAATACAGTAGTCACTACAGCTCTTAAAATTCAAACTGCACACAAGAGTGCTTGATCACATCTACAAATTATATGTTCTTCTCACAGCCATCCCCATTGGAGGATATTCTGCATAAAAAAAGTTCAGTCTTACAAGCAGAAGGACTTCTACAAAGTAGAAATGTGACCATCCAACTCTTAACCAGCACCAGATCAAAGCATTCCCAGGAACTGATGTCATTCCCATATAGCAGAACAACAAAACCCTTAGTTCTTAATTAGCATTTGTATGAGGAAGATCCTAAGCCAACTGCTTAGATGGCAGTAAAAGACAGGTGTGCATTTGTAGTAACAGTTCCGTTACAGAAGAAAAGCCAAAAGTTTCCTTTAAGTTGCACAGAAAGTAGACATTTCAATTGCTGTCATGTTGTAGCACAAATTCAACC